>JAEMWC010000791.1:157500-302500 GCA_016490735.1 Pachyseris speciosa
TTACCTTCTTTTGTAAATGGATAGTGTTTGCCAGTTTGCAGGTCAAGCGTGACGTCTAGGAAATTGACAATGGTTTTGTTTGCTTCTATCGTTATCTTTAAGTCATTTTCACGGAAGATTTTGCACAGTTCCTTTTTGATCCTTTCAATTTCTTGTGGTGTTTTGTCAAAGGCCGCAAGACCGTCGTCGCGGTATAAGCCGATGTTTTGGCCATACTTTTCGGTGAGAAGGGATAACAGGTAGCAGCCGACTAATTCGCACGTTTCAGCACTGTCGAAAGAACCCATGGTAACATCGAAAAGATCATTTGAAGATTTTTTTCTCCCATGGTGAATCATTGCTGAACAACAGCGAGAGTTTTGCGTGTAAGATGATGTCGCGCTCCTGCCTACTGATGGGTCGGTACATACTGGCATAGTCGAGAGCGTTTGAAAGCAACTTCTCATTGGTTGAAGGATAGAAGTCACATACGTCGAAACATATGAATGAGAGTGACTTTTTATTCTGTAAGCTGTTGAACCATGATAAGACGCTGGAAGTGTTCTTCCACTGGTTGACATATCCTTGATGAAATAAACGCCGCCATCATCCGCAGCACACAAATCAACCACTGACATTTTTTTCTAGTGCGGATAACAGGGAAGCCATTTTAAACTTAGCTTCCTTGCAGAGGTCTCCTATTTCCTTTGTTGCAAGAGGAACAGGTCCCTTCACTTTCCGAGTGCCACAAAGGAAACAGGAGACCTCTGCACACAGGCCATAAAACCTCCCCGCAGGTGACGAAAACCTGACTCTCTAGCACCCACTAAGTGCGCAGTTAGTGGATTCTGACTGGTTAATCAAGTTAAAAAAATGTACCTTGACCGGGTGTCTGTAAATCGTGGACCGCATACCCGCGGATTGCTGATGTGGATGGCAGAAGGAAAAATGAGGATGGGAAAACGTGGATAGAAAAGTGATACAAAAATAATAATAATAGAAATAAGAAAAATAATAAAAAAAATTAAAAGAAATTCAACCGTATTGGTAGCGAATGGAATAGTTTACCTAATCATATGAGAGAATCAAATAGTATTGCAGCTTTTAAAAGGAATCTATATATTTTTATATACTTGTCTTATACCTTAATTAGTGGCGGCATTCCAGCTGGTATGGTGCATTAGCGCATTTGGCTGTCTCCTTCTCCACAACTTAATGGTGGAGGCACGACCTATCTTCGGCTACAGAGTCCGTCTTGCTGAGGTTCCAACTTAATGGTCTCGCTCCTGATTATCTGAAATCTATGTTTACCGATCGGAGTGAAATATCTACTTATTCTCTAAGGGACTGCGAAGGCAAACTAGCTGTTCCACTGCCGCGCACTAACTTTCTAAAAAACAGCTTTAGCTATGATGGTGCGGTGCTGTGGAACAGTTTACCTACCAATCTGCGGCAAGCACAAACTCTCGCGAGTTTCAAATCCGGCTGCAGAGGTTTCTTTTCTAGCTATGAATGATTTAATTATGATTATAAACACACGGCATTCATGGAAAGCAGGCATTTTCTTATTGCTATTTATTTATTATTATTTTTTTTTTCTGTCGTTTTAAGATTTTGTAATTAGTATATTTAACAATGTAATTAATGTAATTTAGAATTTACTTTAAGTCCTGATGTTTTACCCGTGTATAAATAAAGTTAAATAAATAAATAAATAAACTTTTCTTTATAGTAGTGATTAATTTAATTTAATATATTATCTATTTGTAATTTAGTGGAGTGAACTGTAATACTAAATAAATACAACTTAAATAGCGGTTAAAGCGGAAAAACTATTACAACAAATAACGAGAAACACCCCTTAGCAACAAAAACAAGCATTTGTAAGTCATTCATTTTGACCCCAAGACCAACAACAACAAAGAAAAACTGTCAAAACCAGATTGATTTCCCGATGCTCTAAAGAAAATTTGCTGGGTTCATTTCCTGCAGGAGGCGCTGTAAAACGCGTCCTTTATTTATTTATTTAATTATTTATTTACTTATTTATTTATTTATCTTTTTTTACAGCGTTTTCTGGACATGATACATATTCCACAGTATACCATTTACTCGCGTAGGAATACTGTAATAAATTGTTGTTGCTGTAGTTGTTCCGTGCACCATCTGGCTTTCATTCATTTTGACCACCGAAAACCTCCAACAACGAAGAAAAACTGTCAAAAGCAGATTGATTTTCCGATGTCCTGATAACAGCGTAAAGATAACATGTCTGCGCTACAGAAAATTTGCTGGATTCCTTTTCTGTAGTAGGCGCTGTAAAGCGCATCCTTTATTTTATTTTATTTTATTTTATAGCATTTTAGGACAGAATACATTTTTTTTTAGAATTTCGCCGCTCACATTTTAATGGCGAATTTCCGGTAGGAAGCAATTCATAGCACTGAAAACGATAATAATAATAATAATAATAATAATAATAATAATAATAATAATAATAATAATAATAATAATAATAATAAAATGCAAAAGACTTTACCAACGCGGGATAGACGGAGTTAATTGACTTCTGCCAAAATCGGAAATACCTTGTGGGCTATCTTTAAAACGAAGAACGGGGAATGGAGGAATAGGAATGGGGAACGGGGAACGAGGAATCTCTAAAATAGGGAATCTCTAAAACGGGGAATATCTAAAATGGGGAATCTCTCAAAACTAGGGAATCTCTAAAATAGGGAATCTCTAAAACGGGAATCTCTAAAATAGTGAATCTCTAAAATAGTGAATCTCTAAAACGGGGAATTTCTAAAATAGGGGATTTCTAAAACGGGGAAGCTCTAAAATAGGGAATCCCTAAAACGAGGAATCTCTAAAATAGGGAATCCCTAGAACGGGGAATCTCTAAAATAGGGAATCTCTAAAATAGGGAATCTCAAAAATAGGGAATCTCTAAAACGGGGAATCTCTAAAATTGGGAATCTCTAAAATAGAGAATCTCTTACAAACGGGGAATCTCTAAAACGGGAAATATCTAAAATAGGGAATCTCTAAAACGGGGAATCTCTAAGATAGGGAATCTATAACCCCAAAATCAGCAGTCTCTGTACAAGTTCGGCCGTCCCTATATTTGTCACGCTCTTCAAGATGCGTTGCGTGATGACTCTCGGTGTTATTCATCACAACTGATAAAACAACATTTTGAATGGTGTTTAGATTTGTTGATGCCATGATAAAATAGTTGATGTTTTCCTCAGTCGTTTAAAATTTTTATGAAGAACCCTGCTCCACTATGTACCTTGGAAGATGTAATTTTACTTTGATGACACGCGTACTCGGGAAAACGTTCAACTTGTTTATTTCGCTGCATTATTCAACACAGCGTGATTCATTGCCAGACATTTGTGGAATTTGTTGAAAAATTTGACGTTACGTTTATCACTAGAGAAGGATTGAGGCTCAGCGTTGTTTCGAGTACAGTGATGTAAAAATTAACTGAAACAGCAACAAGCTAAAATTTGTGTAAACAATGTCTGTCGTATCTCGAGTACCTTTCTCCGGCTCGTTGCTTATCTTGGACTGCTTTTGTTTTTATTTCTTTGTCCAAAGTAGTGTACGTTTGAATTTCATTTAAAAAATTTCGCTAAAGAATTTATAGCTGCAAACTCCCACAAAAAGTTTTCAATGCCTGATGTATCTTGTGAGTGATCTGAAACTACACGGGATCGAAATGGACCAATCACAGAACTAGCGTCATAAAGATAAGTGCATTTGGATCCTACTTAGTTTCGGTTTTCTGAGCATCCGTCTTCTCACAGATATGCTAGTTTACAAATGTTGTATTCTCTTCAAACAACATGTTTTAAGCAATGTAACGTTTTAGCGAGTACGCGTGTCACTGAAAAGAAAAATTACCATTGGGCAAAGCAAACAAGACAACTGTAGTTAAGGACATTATCGGTTAGTCGGTTAATCGGCTGAATCGGCGACTCGTTTTTTCACACGGTGCCGTCGCTCTAGGTACCGCTAAAACAACGGTTGGCGACGAAAGGCTTGCGAAATCGACTTGCATATTTTGGCGTCTTCAACAGCTATAAGGTCCAACAATTTTGGTGACAAACTTCCATAACAAACTGCTTTGCGAAACCGACAAAGATCATCGACGGAGCACAAGGAATAAAGTGACGCACATTGATTCTGTCACTAGTACAGTTCCCATGTAGGCGTAGAAGCGGGCGCGATGACATAACTACACGTATCACCTGTAGGTGACGGGTAGTACAGTAAAAGCTTAAGCCAATCAACCCACAAATGATGTCAAAACGATACAAAAGGGAGAGTCATTCGAACACGCAGTAATTATCTTACAATGGGCTTTATTCTTTTCAAGTTCAGTTTCGGCCTCTCTCAAATCTTTCTTGCGATGAATCCAATGATTCTAAGATCCGATGAATAAGACGAGAAAGATGCAAACGAGGCAAAGGATGCGGTCGATGCGAAAGAGGCGGGAAATGCGGTTGGAACTAGAACACAAAATAAGCAAAAACTATCTTAGGACTCTAACATATTGCAAATCCGACACGCAATAACACATGCGCCAGCATAAACTAACTTTAGAGAAAATTAGCGACTGAAGTAACGTCTGTCTTTACATATACAGGGAAATAAAACGAAATTGACTTACTTTAGTCTCCGCAGGTATATATCTAGAATCTTTGAGTCGTCTTCGTAAGGAATGGGTGATCCTTGTCCTAGCTTATTGTTCTTCTATTCTGATTTTCTGTCACACCCAACATGGATTTTAATTAACATGAAAGCGAGGTAAGCTATCGAGTTACTAAAGACAAAGTGATAAATAGACACTGGGCGTGTAAAACTAACATCACCAACAATTAGATCTTTCGTGTTGGACATAGTTGACCAGTTTTAGAGATGCCCCGTTTTAGAGATTCCCCGCGTTTTAGAGATTCCCCATTTTAGAGATTTCCCCGTTTTAGAGATTCCCTATTTTAGACATTCCACATTTTAGAGATTCCCTATTTTAGAGATTCCCCATTTTAGAGATTCCCCGTCTTAGAGATTCCCTATTTTAGAGATTCCCCATTTTAGAGATTCCCTATTTTAGAGATTCCCCGTTCCCCCATTCCCCTTTCCCATTCCTATTCTTCCATTCCCCGTTCTCTGTTTTAGAGATAGCCGCTCGAAAATAGTAGTATTTCTCTGTTGGTTTTTAGGTCAGTATTTAAAATATCCTTCTGGACCCAAAGAGAAGGTTTTGAGTGGTGAATTCGCCGAGGCTGTAAAATATCTTGCCATATTTATCACTACACAGCAGGCTCGCTTAAACGCAGCAGTTGTGTAACTGAATGCATGCGCAACCGCCAAAACAACTCGTTCTACCGGTTCAAATTTAATTTATTCGTCCTTCGCGCTGGACGGCGGCTCCCTCAAAGAAACGAACGGTTGCTCCGCAGTGGTTTCTCTCTCGGGAACGTAGGAGAAACCAACTGCTCGCAGGGTAGCAAAATAACGACCCTACACACTAACAAACGAGTGATCAAAAAATTGAACTTACCATTAAAATAGTTTCCTTTGTCCGCCATCTTGTTTGCTGTTCTCACGGCCGCTCTAAAAATGGCCCACTGACTATCCCGCTTAGGGGAGTTGCATGTAAAGGCGAGCTATGTTTCAACCCTCCTAGTACCCTCCTCCATGTATACCCGGTGTAAACAGGCCCCAAGAACCCAGGTTTTTGCATTACGCTCACCGGTTTTTTTTTTCTAGTAATCCGATTACGTCTACTGTCAATTAATGTCAAACACGTTCGCTAATCAGAACGTAGTGCTAGCGACTTGCGGGCTTCAAGAAAAAATGTAACAGGAGTACCCAACGACAACTTTTTTAGAATTGAACCGTTTTTGGCTAAAATGATTTGTGAGCGTCTGCAAACAGATTTCTGGTTAATTGTTAACTTCCGTGGGAAAAACTTATCCGCTCTTCAGAGCCAGCTAGCAATAAAACTGACATTTGTAGCTGCCAGCCAGGACCCGTCTTACCAGTTTCTTTTTCCCAGCCAGGGAGTATTTTTTAAGTCTATTTTCCCAGCATTTTGAGGAGACGAATTTTTTTTTGCCAGCAACGAGATTTTGTTGTCGTTTTTATTTTTCTTTGTTTTTCTCATTTTTTGCCAGCAAAAACACAATAATATAGACATCTTGGTTTAGAGAAACCTATATTTAGTTGTCATTACCATTATAAACAAAGTACCATACTTTTTACTCACCTCGAGATGGAAGAGCCTGATCTCAAGGGGGAAGATAGAGCCTTATGTTTCAAATATTTTCTTGGCTTGCATCTTCGGGCAACCGTTATTGTCCTAAAAGATGTCGCTGGATTAAGTTCACCTATGACCATAAACGGTCACAGCTCATTTTTCCAGCTTTTAATGTTCATACTTCCTTTGTAATCAAATCCAATGAAAAACTATTTTCAAGAAAGATTTCGTACAGTTGTGATTCCGCGTTTAACTTTCGCGAGAAAGTTTTTAGCCAATGACGAAATTTGGATAATCAAAACCACATTTGCTGTTAGGTAGAAAATGGAAACGAATCCATATCACAATCCATATAACAATTAAAATTTCACACTACTTGCACCTTTTTATTTTCGGAAAATGCTATGCCATTTCCGATTTTTAGGTGTTAGGCTGACTCGATCCTCCTGTTCCTTACATGTGCCTGGAGAAATGCGACATCCCTTCACCCCGCCAAATCACTTGAAAGATCAATAGGAAGAGCTGCAAAAAAAGATGAAATAACTACCTAAGACAAGCATTATAGCCAATCATAATACCGAATCATACAAGCAATCAGAAACCATCGCTCTGCAAAACTGAAAAAATTCCACCCTTTTCAAATAACTTTGGAGCTTGCAACAGATCACTGCGAAAGGCCGCAGAAACATCCGGTATTGCTAACAATTAGTTCGAAAAACCTCACTGCAAAGTGTGCAAGAAACACAAAGTTCGCATCCTTTTCGTGCCGCATCCATTCCCTGAATAGTTTTAGTGCTTGCAACATATAACTGCGAAAGCTAGCAAGCACACCTGCTGGGTTTTTTTCTAATTTGAACATATTTCTGGTGTTTCTACCAAGTAGTTCGAAAGACCTCATTGCAAAGTGTGCAAGAAAGACAAAGTTGGCGTCCTTTTCGAATAATTTTTTGACGCTTACAACAAATCACTGCAAAAGCTCGCAAACACACCCGGTATTTCTACCAAGTAGTTCGAAAGACCTCACTGCAAAGTGTGCAAGAAAGACAAAGTTGGTGTCCTTTTCGAATAATTTTTGGCGCTTGCAACAAATCACGGCAAAAGCTCGCAAACACACCCGGTATTTCTACCAAGTAGTTCGAAAGACCTCACTGCAAAGTGTGCCGCCGCGCATATCAAACTTTGTGTTTAATTTTTGGTAGATAATGGCACTGGATTAATTTCCTTTTATGGGCATTTTTATTGTTTGCAGCTTTGAGGCTCTTTTGTTTCTAGAACAAAAGTTTGTAAGAACCGACGCTTAGCAAATTTCCGAGCGCGAGATTTAAAATCTTCGTTGACACCAGATGTCACCCTTCTCGGGTGGGGTAAGGACGCTTTCATGGCCGTTGTGCATTGTCTTCTCGTCTTTGTCTCTTAATCGTCAACAAACCATTAATTGACAAAAACTCTACTTTCCATGAAGAAGCGCGTGCCGCCAACCTTTGTCAGGTCTTGTGCGCAGCATGAATGAAGTTCTAATGAAGACATTTCTTCAGCTTTTTCTGCGAATTGCTAATAAAGAAACGTTACCGACCTGTAACATTTTTTAAGCGCAACTGAGCGTCTTTGAACTTCGAGCTTAGTTGACTCCATTGTTTTCTGGTTGTCATGAATGGTCAGTGAGTACTCTTTATGCTAATGAGTAAATGGTTATACAGACGCGTGCACTTGAAAACAATCAATCCGCTTTTGTCACTTGACAAGAATCATTTCGCTCACGTTATGAGAAGAGATCGTCGAGAAAGAAGTTTTTTAGAAAACGCCAGCGAACAAGGTACTGAACACGACCGTGTGCGTCCGTACGCTTATCGAACACTTTCGATACTTCATAAAACTTACTCATGTTTCTTTGCTCTTCTCTCAATCAAAGTGATTATAACTTGCGTTTACGAGAGTTTTATATGCAAGCATCATGAATAAAATTTATGGGCTTTTCAACTGAAGATCAATACTGTTAATTAGTGTATGGTCCGCCCCCGTTTATCTTTGAACAGCGCGCGCAGGGATTAAAGACAAATCTGCGACAAATCTGCGACAAACGTGAGCGCGCGCTAGGTCGGGGAGTCGTCACGAAAAAAAAGATGAAAAAAAAAAACACAGTTTGGGAAGGCAATTCCAAACCATTCAAACTAGTTTTTTTTTACTAAGTGAATGCGACGATAAAGATTTTTGCTTCAGAATTTTTGACCAACCGGAGAATAAAATCACTGAAACGGAAAAAGGTGCGAAAATCGCACCTTTTGCCTTCAACAGCAATGTTTACTTGCTTCAATAAACCAAAAAACAAAAACGCGAGGTCTAACAATAATTTAAGTAAACCCGCGTTTTCACGCACTCTCGACATCAAGCGTTGTGCCTTCATTGTATTTTTTTCTTCCTTTCCTTTTTTTACTGAGTTGTTTTTAGCCATGGAAAAATTGGCGAAAAGCGAAATCATTTGAAAAGGTGCAAAAGCAAAAACTTGTCTTCTTGCCGATCGACAACAGTTCTGTTTTCGTTTATCGTTTTCGTAGATCCATGCGCAATTGGTAAATAATTATTAAGCCATGTACGAATTAGCATAGCGTATAAAGCATATTAAACTGAGATAAAACATAGCAGCCGGCCCGTTCTTATCGCTTTCAGCTCCTCATCGCCGCTTGGTCGCTAAAACATGAGCTAAAAAATACTAGACGACTAACGTAAAAGTAAAGTACGCTTACTTTTACTTTAGTCGGTTAGGCTGGGTAAGGCCGAAACATGTGTGCTCGGTATGACAAAAGCTTAGTCAAACCTGCTGACGTACCCCCAGTTAGTTTGTCTTCGTTTTCCTAAGTAGGCTACCGTTGGGAAAAATTTGTCATCAGTGACAAGTTCCGACTGAACACGATTTGACCCGATTATAATCTCGCGAAACAGGACGGAAAAATCCCTACGGACATACAAAAAAGGCTTATTGTCTTAAAAAATTTAAACCATAACAATAGGCAAAGTTTGATATCAAGAAAGACAAAGTTGGCGTCCTTTTCGAATAATTTTTGGCGCTTGCAACAAATCACGACAAAAGCTCGCAAACACACCCGGTATTTCTACCAAGTAGTTCGAAAGACCTCACTGCAAAGTGTGCAAGAAAGACAAAGTTGGCGTCCTTTTCGAATAATTTTTGGCGTTTGCAACAAATCACTGCAAAGGCTCGCAAACACACCCACTATTTCTACGAAATAGTTTAGTTGAAAAAGCCTACAGCAAAGTCTGCAAGAAACGCAAAGTTCGCACCCTTTCAAAGTTAGACCTAACCACTGAGAATGTTTGCAACGATTTCTGGTATATCTTGCAGGTAGTACAAACACTGTACAAAAGAATTATTGTACGATCTCCTGCGGCCTTAATTTTCATTTACATACATGCAAAACACTTCACCTCAGTTATACCATACAAATTCCACCTCTACACACGCGGCGCGCGGGAGACTGTTGACATCATTCTGCAGAAGGGTTTCTGACAACTCCATATGGAACCTTCCAGATGTATACGTTTTCTTGATCCCTTCGTCGACTGTGTTGTTCAAGACTAATTTCACATAATTTATTACTCAAATGACTTATGCATTTGGGAACATTAAGCCCCGAACGGCCTAACTGGCTGACTGTACAGTCACTGTGTACTTAAGTCACTTAAAATCAGTCAAGGGAACGTACGTACAGTTCATTTTTCGGTGGCTAAGTGTTCTATACAAGATGTTTTCCTATCAAAGATTGCAACAGAAAAGACTAAAGAAAAAAATAACATTAATTGTTTTATTACTGCACTGCTCTCGGTTTCTTCCGCACACTTGAGATAAAGTTCTAAGCTGCGTGCTTTTTGCGCGGCAGCCCGGGAAGGATCTCATTCTGGGCTAAATGCCCGGCAGTCAGAAATTTCTATAGAATTTCTACGAAAAACCTCATTTCAACCGCCTGAAAGTATTGTATCTTCATTTAAAATTGTCAAGCGATTAGAGAAAGGAATGTGGCTTCGCGGCTAACCATTGATGCGAGCTTGGGCATGGAAAGAAATCCGCATTCGTCATACTTATTGTTAGGTAGCAAACACATTCTTGTAACGTTTCTTGTGCAACCTTAACACTTGGCAGAGTAAAAAAAATTGTTCAGATACAAGAAATGGTTTTTGCCGACCAACAGTGCCAGCGTAAAACGCTAACAACCCAGGGCCTGTCCATTCTGAGAATAAGCCCGTGGCAGCGAGGGCCAATACCAAAGAACGATATTTTCATGTCAAAATTAAGTTTTGTCCAACTATTTCGGGTGGTTCTAGATTTGCACCTTTCAAAATGGCTACAGGAAATGGGCAAACTCGATGTTGACTCACGGTCACGTACGTACCGGTCCATCTTTTGTCTTGCGTCCGCTTCAAATGTCAGAATAGCTGAAACCTCTAACAACAAAAATACAAAACAAGAAGGAGAGAAACGTGGAAATTAAAAACTCAGATATAAGTTGATCGAAGAATATCCTACTTTTATGGTTAATTGTTTTCGACAATTCTCCCCATGACGTCGTTTGTAATGTCTTTCAAAAGGAAAACAGATTTCGAGCAAGTACCACAAACACACAAAACATATGTGGATTTTTTAACAATTTGGCAAAGAAAAATGTTCCCCAATTAGTAATGAGCGATATTTCGAGGTCTGAAAACAAATTGCATTTATAACCAACGAAACTCCGACGCTATTCGGGACTAAGGAGACTGATTATTGTATTGGAGCGCTGGAAAAAAAAAGCAATAAGCGCATGCAGGAGAATAAACAATACATTGATTGCAATTTGATTGAATATGTAAACGGGGAAAGTGAATCATTTATAAAGACAATCCAGCCAGGCTTGTGGTGGGAAATATCCTTTAAATTAAAACTCTGGAACTCCAAAACTACGGACTCCGGACTCCGGACTAAGGACTCCAACAATGCAAATCCAAATGGTTGCTGGGTATGGGGAAGGGAGGGCAACTGGAGATTTTGAAGTAATCTGGTGGCGTGATCACTTTATTAAAGTCTCAAATCTTTATAGCCCACCACAGATGCTCTACTAACTGGGGAGACTAAATCAAATCAAATCTAATTAATAAATAAAGTAGAATCAAATCAAATCTAATGGTGGTTTATGGGGAGAGGGGAAAGCCGGAGTACCCCGAGAAAAATCTCACGGAGCAGAATAGAGAACCAACAAACTCAGCCCACTTATGATGCCGAGTGGTGGAATGCGAGTGCTCTCACCACTGCGCCAACCCTGCTCAATTACAGGCTCATATTTTTGAGAAAGTGTGGAAAGTTTGAGACATGATTATGCTATCGACTGTGGAACGAGCCTGTGTAAAAGAGAAAAATAATTATTATTATTAATAAAAGCAAGCTTAATGGATTGGTCTTCAGGTAACAAAAGCATAAAATGGACTGACTACTCAAGAGAGAAGAACTGGTTACTACAAAATAATGATAATTAAAAGACAATTAGGTTTGCCTTCAGATAACAACAGTCCAAAAGGGACTGACCACCCAGAGAAACAGAACTGCGTTTACTACAAAATAATGATAAAAGAAAATTAGGTTCTGCCTTCAGATAACAACAGTCCAAAAGGGACTGACCAACCAAGAGAAACAGGACCAGTTAGTACAAAATAATGATAAAAGAAAATTAGGTTCTGCCTTCAGATAACAACAGTCCAAAAGGGACTGACCACCCAAGAGAAACAGGACCAGTTAGTACAAAATAATGATAAAAGAAAATTAGGTTCTGCCTTCAGATAACAACAGTCCAAAAGGGACTGACCAACCAAGAGAAACAGGACCAGTTAGTACAAAATAATGATAAAAGAAAATTAGGTTCTGCCTTCAGATAACAACAGTCCAAAAGGGACTGACCAACCAAGAGAAACAGGACCAGTTAGTACAAAATAATGATAAAAGAAAATTAGGTTCTGCCTTCAGATAACAACAGTCCAAAAGGGACTGACCAACCAAGAGAAACAGGACCAGTTAGTACAAAATAATGATAAAAGAAAATTAGGTTCTGCCTTCAGATACGTAACAACAGTCCAAAAGGGACTGAACACCCATGAGAAGTAGAACCAGTTACAAAATAATGATTTAAAAATAAGTTCTGTGTTGATAAAAGATTGGATTGAAGTGACTAGGAAACATAAACACAACAATAATTTTAGTTATCTGGGAATGATATGAACAAAAAAGTGCTTAGCTCAGGTCTGGTATCCAACTAGCAGCCTACATAGTCCTTTTATAATAAAAAAAAAGTAGTCTGTTTTAGTCTTCCCTCAACCTTAAAAAAACAACACACCATGCCAGTTGGCGCTGACTTTCTTATTGAAATTGCTCCAGGTCATCGAGGTACACAATCCACCATACCATGACAAGGTATGGACCCTGAGGTGGAAAAAAAGTGGGGTTATACTAGTTCTGCCTTCAGATAACAACAGTCCAAAAATGGACTGGCCACCCAAGAGAAAAATAACTGATTAGTACAAAGAGATCATATTTATTAAAGAAAACAATTTTAATTGCAGTGCAGCTTTTGTAAATCCTTTCCAGAAATATTAAGATATAAAGACATTAATCCCTGGAGTGGTAGAGACCAAACTTAGGTATTTATTATGTGAAGTCATTTTTAATGAGAGGGTACTACTTTTAACAGTTTTTGCATCTTTAAAGGTACTATGTCATGGTGATTCTTATGTCTTGGAGGTGAAATTAAAACCTCTTGTACTATACCCTTGAAGACTGTTGTTATCTGGAGGCAGGGTGGCAGAGCAGTTAGAGTGTTGGATTGACCACCACAACTGTTAATAATTTGGAAGACCACCACAGACTACAAGTACTATACCCTCCAAGACTGTTGTTATTTGGAGGCAGGATAGCCAAGCGGTTGGAGCACTGGACTTGCAATGCGGAGGTCCCGGGTTTAAATCCCGCTCCAGCTGATGGCCACACTTGTAAATATATAGCCAACTAGTCTGCCTCTTGCCTGAGTTGGAATTTCTCAACCTGTTATGTTTATTTGAATTATTTGTTTCATGTATTTGCTAGGCCCCACTAGCCTTTGTGTGCTATAAATACTGCCGCGGGTAAATAATGGTTTTTTTTTTTAGTTATTTTTCTCAAAGGGGAAGAAAACCCTAATCTGTAGTTACATGTACATGTAGCTATTTTCCCACAGTACAAGAGGAGAACTTGAAAATGTTGGTTCAATTTTTCAATCCTTGCCAGCCTAAGCCAAAGAGGCCTATTTAAAGTTATGCTAAATTATTGGTAAGATAATCTTAAACAAAACTGAACCATTATTTGTGAGCTTTCTTTGATTCCAATATCTTTTTCAGCTTTTCAAAGTAATATTAAAAATGTGTAACAAAGTAATAATAATTATAATAATAACAATAATAATCTAATAGTGAACACAGTTGCACACTTGAGACTATGCCAAAAAGCATCTTAAAACAAAAACACACCTCCAAGAGGACATCCATCAAGTTCAATATCAAACTCCAAGTCTTCTGTGTCACAAGAAGGCACTTCTCCCTTATTGCCCACACAAGCAATGATTTCAAGCAATTTTCAAAGTTTTCTGTATCACAGAGAACACCACTTCCTTTACTGCTTTAATCTCATTCTTTGTTAGCAGCACACATGTCTTCAGATCTCTGCAGAGAAATAAAAAAGGAAACACTCAGCTACAGTAATGAGTTACATGTATCCAGTTTTATTAATGTTTTGGATATGTCAATCTTTATTCCACTATGAAATAGAAACCCTATTTTTAATTTGTACATTGACAGTGGAGCAAACTCCTGAGAGTTTTAATGCCTGTTTGTATTCTGTAAGTAAACTATACATGTAGGTATGTTCCCCAGGTTTCTTTTAATTTGTATTAGGCCATGCCCATTGAGTATTTCCTTTCCCATGATCCTCTCTTTTCGTAAAAGTGGATACGTCGGTCGGCATAAAAAAGGAAAGGTCATATCTACAGTTGTAGGAGTGGGACCACGCTGTTAAACTCTTTGCCAGTTAAACTTAAGGACTATGCAAAACCTGTTTTAACAGATATAATATTTTATGATACAAATATTTTACTTTATTAAATGGTAAAAATAACAATAAAATTAATATTGGTTTATGCAAGAACTAAATCCCTGTTAAGAACTAAACTGTCCATTGAAGTATTAATAATAGAAATTATAAATAAAAACGAGCCATTTGCACAATTCTAATTTATTGCTTTCTATAGGGTGTCCATTTTGAGCCTTAAAACCTGTGGGTATCAATTATATTCCCCTTAAATAGGGGCACTGAGGAACCTCCACAGCACACAACTTAAATTACAAACAAAATTGACAATAGTTCCCACTGAGAGCAAACTATAAGCTTATACTGTATACATACCTCTTACTAACCGAGTTCGAGGTCCGTACTGTAAGTTACGGACCGAGTTTTTTCCTGTTGATTTATGGCCCAAGCGCGAAGTAACTTACAGTACTGACCGAGAAAACGAGGTTAGTAAGATATTTATTATATCTCTGAGGTTAATCCGGCGCGTGGGAATGAAACCTTGTTGAAGTCAAGCGGGCCGTACTGTAGAATACGGCCCGCAAAATTGACCAATCACAGCGCGCGTACTAAGTGAGAGATATAATAAAAAATATAATTAAAAACATTACAGACGAAACTCATTAAGTTAAAAATTAAGGGTGGGTGGGGGGGGGGGGGGTGGGGGAAGAGGGGTTAACTAAAAATTTACTAACAGTTCAAAGAAGACACAACACAAACCAAATGATTTGTAGCCTATTAGCTTGGCTCCACATATTAAAGAAACAAAATTATAACTTACCTTTTTAGTTCCACTTCAAGGGAGTCGATTTTCGCTGTCCTTTCGGCATAAGGCAATAAGCTCCTCCCAGCTTTGGCGGGCTTTCCCGCCGAAAGAGAAGTTTTTGACGGAGTTCAGCAGGCTTTCAATATTGGCACTAAGCGTGGATGACAATGCGGTGGAAACACTTTCTGACGAAGAAGATCGGCAATCAAACCGAACCTGGAACAGGAGAAGGTACTGGGCATCCTGCTTAACTCCATGGCAGCAAACGCCGATTTGGCGGGTTAAAATGGAGTTCCCGCATTTCGCACTTCGTCAGGAAATCTCTTCAATATTTCGTTTTTGGAGAAATATTCGTCGGACGGATCCCACAGATTCCTTTCTTGAGGACATACCAATACTCTCGAGCGTGAAGTGATGCACTTTTAACCTCGAAAGACTCGAAATGTTAAACAAAGGCAAAGTTCCCGAAGACATGCAATCCGCCATCCTCCATGCCTTCATTTCGAATGGTTTAGAAATCAAAACAATGATGCTATTCAAATTTCAAAATCCCGCCGAAGTAGAATATTAATTAATTAGTAAGAATTTAACTCGGATGCATTGTCCAGATCGTGCGATCTCTTCGTGACTTTCTCTAAAGAATAAAATATTTGTCCACAGCGATGTAAACAATTGTCCTGCAGTGCGTTACTCGCACGTCACGTGGCAGGCCTGTCTCTGTTTTGTTGTTGGCCAAACAAACCAAGAGACAAACGAAGTATAGTGTATCAAAATTGTGTTATCAGATGCTCTTTGAAGTATGCTTGTTCGCCATTCAGCGAAACCGACATCTCACGAATCTACATCAATCCAGGATTAAAGATATTGTAAAATAGTCTCGAAGAAATCAGACAACATTCAGTAAGAAGTCAGCATTTTATTATTTTCACATTTAATTGCAGAGCGAATTTGATGGCTTTCATTTAAATTTGCAACAATAGTTGCATCGCGTTGCTCGCGTTGCCTTGCGTGTCAAAGACGTGTCCCTCGCGGATTCTTAACGTCTGGTTTATATAATTATATTCCGGTGTAATTAATTTGGCGACACCTACCAAAAACCTTTCTCTCTTGTACCTCGGCATCAGTTTACGGAACCTGCTGAGAATTTTTTTCTTGGGCAAAGCTCGTCATGACATGTATAGACCCCGCTTTGTCGATTCACAATCTGAGGGACAAAACAATGAGATTGTTTTACATTTGAAACGTTTGTTTCTATCAGGGGTGAGAACAACCATTGTTTTGTCCTGCAGATTAAGAGTTACCGAAATGGGTATATTCTGCATTCACAACTTGTTTCTGTATTGACAAATAGTAGAGGCATTCAAAGTTTAAAAGCCGCTTGATCGTAATTAGCTGTAAGGAAATATATAGGCCTTAAAAGAATACCATTTTCGGTTAGACAAAATGACCTGTTTACAGATTTTCCAGCAACATAATTATTGGGTTTTGTAGAATTATTTATCATAGGGAGTTGGCTAAATGTTGTAGATCATGATAGTTTGGGAAATTGTCATGTTGTTATAATAGTTTTCCATTACTCATAATTAAACATCAAAGTCGAATTCAGTTAACAGTGCAAATGTATATATCATATTTATTCGAGTTTTTATTTTCAATTATATATTAATCAATAAGGCGCACGCGTGTAGGATTAGATTTAAGGTGAAAGGTATATGTTTATGTAATGTTTGAAATTAACTTGTTAGGCCAGCTGCATACTTGCCTGTCAGCAGTATTGTTGCCTGTTGTTTCAATTTGATTCTAAAACGAATTTGAATGGACTTTGTCATATACTAGGTGACTCAGGAGTTTTATCGTATCAGGAAACTCTATTTAATTTTCTGGTGTAATTTGGTCTTGATGACTAAGTATTTGGTTTATAATCAGAGGCGGATCCAGACAGGTTGCCAACGTTTAGCAGAGAACACTCAGATTTTTGAAAAAGATATATATTTAAAAAATGTTTAAGTAAAAATTCCAAGCCTTCATCTTGAAACCTGGCGAATATTCTGTCCGAAAGACTCAACAGCCCAGGGAATGGAACTTTGGATAATTTAACTCCAAACCGTTTTTCTGTGGTAGCATGTCCACTGACCCCCAGAGGGTCGCGCTTTCGCCGCTCCTGTTATCGGTAAACGGTCAATCCATTTTCCCTGGATCCGCGCCTGGTAATTAATAGGGACTTTAAGCATCGACGACGGGAACGGCAACGGCGACGGAAAAACCGAGAAAATACTGGGGAGAGGACGCGGTTGTGGAGTGAAATTGGAAGCAGTTAAGCAGCCGCCGAAGACGCCAACTTCTCTCGAAATATTCCTTCGCGTTCAGCCATTTTAATGTTGATATGACCGATGTAGATTTTTTACTGTTGTACAAACTGAATACGTCAACAAATCAGTGCTGGAGAACGACAAGTGTTTATCGGAGATTAGATATCACATCTTTAGCCGAGGTAATGTAATAAAATAAAATAAAAATGAAAAAATCACCAATATATTACCTAGAAGTAGCGACTAGATTAACATGAACTCAATTGAAATGTTCTGTATCGAAGGCCGGGATTTGCGAGAAACGCTTTAGCAGTACCAGCATGCATGTCAATTTCCATATCTTTACATCTAGGAGTTTGAACTGAAAACTACGATACGATAGAGAATTTTGGACAATAGTTTCGAGCAACACTGATGACTAGTTATTTTTCTCGGCCAGGTTTAGTGTAAATTAACAGCTCTAGTATGTCTTATTTCGAATGCGAAAAAGTAATGTTAGAGAGAACTGTCGATAAACAGTGTGAGACTCGCAAATCATTTCTAATTTCGGAGGCATCGGCGCTAGCTTTTTGTTTTGAAACAGCCGACTGATGAAATTTTTTAAGCTTATAGTTTGGGGAAGAAAATCAGGCAAAAACTCAATGATTCAATTCCTTGGTATCTTAAGGCATCAATCCATATTAAAATTATCAATTTGGGGGCAAAAATAGAGCTAAAATATGTGAAATGCTACTCACGTTTTCACTCAACGCCAAACTAAGCTTTCTCACGTCGGGCCCCGAAGCAGAACGTCAAAATATTTCGCGCCAGACATGCGCAATGCGATATTTGGGTTTTCCCTCAGAGTCTCACGTCCCCGTTGCCGTTCCCGTTGTCGATGCTTAAAGTCCCTAATGTTAGAATAAAACGCACTGATTTGGCGGGTCACCTCGCAGCTCTTACAAGGTCTCACCTGATTGGAGACCACCCTTCAGGTGGGACAAAACAATAAACACAAACAATGGACCCTAGCCCTAAAACAACAGGGCTGCGACACTATCCCCGCCACTAAAATTTAGAGCTGAGGCGAGGCTACCGGATTTGGTTGCCGACTGTTGAATAGTGCGCAAGGCAGTAGCTGGAAATAGGAAGAATGATTTCAATAACATTGTGTTGAAACTAAGGAGACTGATTATTGTATTAGAGCGCTGCAAAAAAAAAGCAATAAGCGCATGCAGGAGAATAAACAATACATTGATTGCAATTTGATTGAATATGTAAACGGGGAAAGTGAATCATTTATAAAGACAATCCAGCCAGGCTCGTGGTGGGAAATATCCTTTAAATGACTTAACTATTAAGCCGGTGAACTGGCAGCCTTAAAAACTTTAAATGTTCACTTATTAAACACGCAGATTGCTATTGAAGAGCTAACTCGGAGGGGTAACTTATTAAATACTGAGAATGTTAACTTATTAAACACTGAGAATGTTAACTTATTTATATTTAACACTGAATGACACGTTGAACTTAACTTATTAAGTTTACGCCATACTATTACGACGTAACTTTACGACGTAAAATTCCGATGTTAACTTATTAAAGGGACTATGTCAGCTGGGGCACATGCGCAGTAGAGTCCAGTTTAGACTAATTTGCATACGACCCGGCGCGCGTAATTTGCTTTCCGCCATTACACGAGTAGCGTCGGCTGCGAGGAATCACTCTCTTGTTTCGCGCTGTTATTCTTTCATTGTCGAAGATATGGTCATCGACGGTGTCTCTCCTGAAAGTGACTCGATAGCGGTAAGTTTGGATGCTTGATTTCTTGTTTCTATAAAGTCTCTATACCTGGATCAGTGTACGATAAGACCAGTGCGTGCTTTCATGCTATGTTGGAGTACATTTCTTTCGTTTAGGCTGAACCCTGCAGTTGTAAGACAACTTGCTCGCGGAAAACCACGGCTAAATCGCGTGGCTGCCCCTGTAAAACCGCTAAGGTGCATTGTACAGAGTTATGCTCGTGCGGTACTAAGAGGAAATCTTGTCAAAACAAGCAGGTAAACATGTCGCTTTCATTCATTCATTCATTCATTCATTCGTATGAAAATTTCGGTCTTTATTTCGAGTAAATTGCCTACAGTTTGCTGTTATTCCAACATATTTAGAGAAATCAAGTACCGAGTGAAGTTGTTTCAATTGTGAGGCCAACGGAAAAGGATGAGAGAGTTTTAGAGAATCGAAGAGTAAAAGTAAGCGATGTTGATGCTGAAACTATCTTTGGTTTTCTGCGTTGCATATTTCAAAATTTCATTCTGTAATCTACCTGGAAGTTTGTGTAGCTGCAAAACAAACTATTGTGCTTATTTTTACTTTCTCACTGCGCATAACCATGTCACCTCTAGTCTACAATAGTTTAGTCATGTTTAGTAGATTCATTGTTGGCAGGATAGACATTTTATGCTCGATATAGTATTCCACCTGATCTTGTAAACATGATGTGAATGAAGCTAAAGTGTTGTTTGTTTCTTTAATTTTTAGGAGTTTATTGCAACCCTAGATGAACAGATGGTTCGAAAGCTTTGTGTAAGGGCACTAAGTAGAGGTGTGGGCAGCATGGAGTATGTCGACACCCTTTTAATCATGGAAGATGACGATGACGATGCGAACAATGTCCCTGCAAATCGCGATGAATACTCGGAAGAATCTGCTGGCAGTGGAGGTCCACCCAATCCACACTCTGAGCCAACGCCAGACTGGTGCAAATGTGGCCGCAGGCATGTTGGTGGCCCTAAAATTCCTAAAAATCCCTAAATATTTTCACTTGCCCTAAAAAACCCTACTTTTTCAGCCTTTTTTCAATTCTCCCCTAAAAATTCCTACTTTTTCCTTTCTATGATGGTTGAGCGCAACTGATGTCATTGAAAGTGCTTGGCGTGGGTTCAACATTTGCCCTGCCTGGTCGGTGTGGAATTATGAAGCATGGGAGGATCCTTCAACTTCTATCAATCCCAGGTGAGTAACTTTGTTTTATCCTGGTATTTAATGTAATTTTCCCAATGATAGAATTTGAGGGAGCAAAGTTGTGCTCATCTTACTTGAACATATGTAAATGTTCAAGTTACAGATTTGTAGCACTTAACCATGGCATCCTCTCTAAGAGTTAGAAAGTTGAGATTTTAGATGAAGAAAATGTTACATGTTTCTAACTCCCACAGAGAATGTACACGGTTGACTAGTTTTTCACTTGCTGTTGTTCTATCACCATACTTCTTCAGAAAAGGAGAGTATCCCTTGACAGCAAACGCATGAAAATGATTGATAATGCAAAGCATTAGGCTTATTGTTTCTGTTGACTATTCAGTAGCTGATTGTGCCTTGGTGTGTCGTTTAATCTCTGGAGTCTTAATCACAGTCACTGATTAGTTATGATAACACAGTCACCTCCTTGCGTTACATTTCTAGTACTTTTCGAGGTAGCTAGTTTTGTTTGGCAATGTTTATGTGCTTCAGAAATTCAAACTTGTATTCTTGTTGTTGTTGTTGTATATTGTTGTTTTAATATATAGTTGACGCTCCTTGAGTCATGCATTGCAATGGGATACGGACACCCTGTATAAACCAGGGCAGATGTCCTGAGAGTTAGTACCATTGTACCTTGTATGAACTCATGTACTTACATTGAACAAATAAATTTTATATTTTAGCTCACTGTGGTGCCAGAGGCTTCAACTTTCAATGATGTTGGATCCATGCTAAGCATTTTCAAGACGTGATGTGCACAATCCCTCTCCTGTCTACATGTAAGTCGTTAATGCTATAAACCAGTATTTCATTTGAGTAAGTATCTTTCTGTTTGGAAAACAGTGATAGAAAGGTAAGCTGAATTCTTCATTCTCTCCTAAATAAAAGCCCTAAAATAGCCCTACTTTTTAACCATTTATCCCTAAAAATCCCTACTTTTCAGGGAAAAAATCCCTAATTTCCCCCCTAAATATTGTCACAAGGTGGCCAACATGCCTGATGTGGGCGATGCCAACCAATGGCTCAGGAGATAGAGAATAAATGTTGTGGAAACAAGAATTGCATTACATATAGAAGGCGTTTTGAAAAGTTATGTTTAGATGCAGAAGTTCTTGAGCTGTGTATTAAAAATAGGGCTGATATACGAAATGATCGAGAAGATAATAGTACCTCATCTTTTCGCAAAGCTGCATATCGGCAGTTCATCCTAGACAGGTATGGTTATTTAGGCAAAGGCAATCGAAAGGTTGCTCCATCTTGTGTGGTTCTCAGGGTTAGAAGGCAGTATCCCTCAGCAACTGGTATATATATGGGATTCAGACCAGAATAATGTAAATATTTGAGAAGAACCATACCACAAAGTTATTTCTAATAAACTCCAACCATGGTGGGCATCCAGGGTGCAGTGGTTCAAAGCATGGTAAAGGAAATCATGGATTAATTTTGCAACTTCTATGGTGCTTCCTGTTATTGGTTATTGTTCAGTACTTCACCCTTCACTCTGCTTAGAAACCTAAAACCCCAAATTGTGTTCAATCCTTTATCAGTTTTACTTTGCTTTGATCAACCATCCCTGGTGCCTACAGTAAAGCCTTTCAACATCACAGTTGTCTGAAGTACTGTAGACATCACTTACAGTCATCCCAGAATATGAAAAAGGTTGATGTCCTTTCTAAGTGTCTCAGGATATAACATTTTAATGTTTGGTTCACCCCAAAATACAATATAGGCAAAATACTTGCATAGGAGTATGGTCAATTTGTCAGAGGTTAAACCGTTACTTACAATGCAGCTAGAGAGGAAACAAGCAAAAGAAGATTTGTTGACAGGAGTAAATAAAAATATGCCAGTTAGCTTTCAGGTCATGTGATGTTGTATTTGCCAAGATTTTTACTAAACAATAGATCTTTTTAGTTTTAGCTTGTAAATTTTGTTTTCCCAATGTATGTCATGTGATATTCCCAAGGGGATTTGCCTTTCTCTTCTCTTTATAAGGGTAACATCACATGAGCTGCATTAGGAAAACAAAACATACAAGCTAAAAAGGTCCATTTTCAAATAAACAAAATAGTCGACAACATTTTATACATGCAAAAAGCCACTTTTATTGTGACAACTGATCAAATAAGGACATACTTTACATTAATTTTTGGGGCTCCAACCGTCGAAGAACATGGCAGGTTTTATTAATGACCTATCTTTTACAACCAATTGAGGTAGTTATTCTTTGTCGGTTTCAGTTGACTGTTTTGCTGTAAACAAATCTGTTTTACATTTTAAAAACCTTGACTGGTGCCTTATGTACAGTTCCTTTGAGGGCACAGGGGGAACCTCAGCAATTGTTGGGGCAATTCTTGCTGGGTCATCTTCAGACAGTGACACATGACGGTCTATTGGTTTTAGGTCCTCAAATCGCCGTTTGAATATTTTGGCCATAAGGATTGGGATGTATCCAAAGTCTTTGGATACCTTCACCACTCTGGTGTTCCATTCTTTCGTTCTTTGGTTATACTTTCTGGTGTGCCTTGCCTCGTTGTTCTCATTCGTGGCGGTGGCTCTGTCAACATGATAATTCCAGTCTATTACAGCTAGCTGCCTCCTTGCCTTGTACACTTGATACCTAGCCAGGGAAAATTGAATAAAAGTTCTCGTATTATAAACCTAAGAAAAGAGACAATATGTTAACTTTCAAAACTGGTGACACATCATTTTAAATATGTTGTAAATTTAATGGATGCTATCATTCCTCATGCAGTTCTATTTTGTTTAGCTGAAAACTAAAACTTTCCTGAAATGGGAGCTTTAAGATTTGCACTACTGGTAGCCATTAATATTCACTTCATTTGGTCCCTGGCAAAAATAACAAAACAAAAAAAACTCTCTTGACTGTGGGATCCCACATAAGTACATATTGCAACTTACGTATAAGAACATCTCTTAGGTGTATATCCCAGTGACATGCTATTGGCACATTCCAGCGAACCTGTATGTCTAAAGGCAAGGAATGGAAAGGATGTGAAACAACTGCACTTTTCACAGTAAAAATGTGTTAAACGTTCTTGCTATTTACAGGTATACTATGGTATTGTGCATGTTGACAGAATGTGGTAAGGAAAATACTGATGCACAA
The DNA here is from genome assembly GCA_016490735.1 of Pachyseris speciosa. Classification (NCBI taxonomy): domain Eukaryota; kingdom Metazoa; phylum Cnidaria; class Anthozoa; order Scleractinia; family Pachyseridae; genus Pachyseris; species Pachyseris speciosa. The sequence goes on from JAEMWC010000791.1 coordinate 181,087, forward strand.
GAAAGAGAAACCCAATAGGCAATAAATAGAGTATAAACATAGATCTAGAGTTCACCTGGACATTTTCTGTATATACAATCTTGAATAATTTTGCTCTGCTCTCATACCTGAATCTGACATAGTACATTGTACTTCAAACTTTCTAGGAGAGTGGGCTCAAGAATCACTTTCTGAAGTGCATTAAAATCTTTGTCCCGCCGGTCAAACCATGGTGGGTGCTGATCATCTGGATTAAGATCCCCATGTGCACACTGTCCTCCGGTCCATTCATGGTCATCACACACATGATGAAGCAAACCTAACCATTTGTTCTGGAAAAATAACAAGAAAAACAAACCTAGCCACTACAGCTTTTTTCAATGTCCTTTCTGTGATGACCTGCTCACTAACTTGTCAGTTTTCTAACTGAAATAAATGTTTGAAACGTAGGATTTGTCAAAGGGTGAATTAGATGTTATCTCAAACATCACGATGATGCTTATTATGATATTATTAAACTGAGATTGTCTTTTGAAAAATCTATGATAAAAAAATGATCTGATTTAGATTTTCATGAATCAAGAATCAAGCTCTTGAAAAGTGCAAAATCAGTTTTCCTGCTTCCTCGTTTCCTCTTTCCATCGAACTCATCGGTGTAACAAGGACATACATAAGCACAAAGTCATTTTTACCACAGTACTTCTGTTATTGGATATTCTTAGACATACCTCTCCCTTCCCACCTCCAGAATTGTCACTAGCCCACTGTGCAAGCAACAGATAAAATGCACTACTATCAACCTGACCACACCTAATACCCTTAGCTATTTTAAACATGACTTTCTTAGCACATAGTTTCATGGCGGTTTACAAAAGACACATGTTCCAAATCATTTTTGACATTACCTTTAGAACAGCAGTGGCCTTCACTTTATCATCGCATTCCGATGCAACAGAACAACAGTACCAGAAATGATTGATAATTCCGTCTGACCATTCTGCAATTTTTTCATTTCCCTTGGTGGCAGCAACCTGATGCAGAAAAAAAAACAAAGCAATAAAGTCAAACAGGTTAATAACAACAGAGATTACAGGGGATACACATAACTATCAATCAGTCAAAAATCAAAACAGACACTTTCATAAACATTACAAAACATGACACAAAGTTTATTTTTCTGCTAATCCGATATATTATTTTCTTTATTCACATTCTGCTGTATTTGGTCTTCTTTTTTACCCAATAGACAACAAAACAACAATTACCTTTTGAATACATTTTCTAATGCTCTTAGCCTTATGCCAGACATCCAGGGAGTGAAATACATCTTTGAAATCCTCAGCTACAAAAGAAATATAAACATCTCAATCAAAAACTCATCTAATAAAACAGAAACAATCTTCAGCTGTAATATCTAACGATTATTTCTCAAGCATGCTTTGGGTATGACTTGTGAGATAGCTAATGAAATGCATATCACCAAGTTGTTTATAACTATCCCATCCAACAAGCACAAGCGCATAATAAATTTAATTGTTAAGCTAAAAACCCCAGAGTAAGTATCCTAAATTGGCTACAAACAAGTCATTGCCAAAAAAGACAATTGGGCTGTAAACAAATTTAAACTTAAAAGTTGCTAAATGCCATGGTTAGTCTATAATAACAAATGATAATTCATATATACACACATTCACTTTACTAATTTACAATTACCCATGAGTTTCTTTATGGAGGAGGAAGCATCTGTGCATACTTCTGTAACCGTCAGCACATTTTTTAGTCGTTCTAGTGAATTGTTTAGTGCCTTCCGCTCCATCGTACTTGATTTCATACCAACATGCCGCTTGTCCATAACTTCTACCTCCAAAATGTACTCTGTCACAACTTCCATCAGGTAGTAGCAAAGATTCTTAGCTGAAAATCCAGGCGAATCGCACTGGCCATCACCACTCACAACCAACTCTTGATTTTTGAATTCAACAACAAGTTCTCCTCTCATCCACTGCCACCATTCCTCAATAGAAGGTATACAGTACAACTTCTGTACCCTGAAGAAGGTTGACGGTGAAATAAATGACAACCCCATAAACTCTGCAAACCTTGCAATCTTAGAAAAGTTGTTGCCAGACAATAACACAGCTGCAGCAGCCTGAAAATTGTTTGACAAAACATTGTTAACCTCGCCTGAGGTGCAAAATCTCCGCATGTGGCCAGCAGGGCACTTGAAACGAATCATGGCACTAGTGCCACACAAAGTGTAATCTACTTTTGTGTCATGAATACAGCCAGGATGCTGGCAAGCTCCTCCTAACTGCTGTACTAAAAGGTCAAGAGAACATATAACTTTTGTTCCCTTGATGAGACCAAGTTCTTCCTGGTACTGTTGTTCCTCATATTTTCTAGAAAACTTTTGATGTGGCCCATATTCTGGCATGTGTTTTGGAACAGAAGGCCTTGTTGAGTTGTTGATTTTGTCTGTCTGAGTCATCACAGAATTTGATGTTTTTGGTACTTGACTCACTGTTTCTTCTAATTGGGTTGACAAAAGAGGTGCAGGTTGCTGGTGCTCCTGTTCAGATGTCGGGGTGACTGAAGGCAACTCTTGTAGAAGGCTTGCATCCAGTTCATCTAAACCCTCCTGTTCTTCATTTTCTCCCTCTAAGTCTTCTTCCCTGTAACAAAGGCAAGAAAACAGGTTTACAAACATATTCATCTACCTATACAAACATAAGGGGCTTGTCATTATTCTGTTAACTGGCAAGCCAGACAGGTATATTGAGGACAAAAGTCTGTCATTGGTCATATTTGACCTGTCCAATTATCAGTCAATGCATAACATAATATTTTACACTGTCATGGCTGATTTTATAGAAAATTTAGTGAAAACGGCCCATTTGACATTCAAAACCACTTGTCAGGCCAGTCAGTTCTGACTTATGTTGAGCACTTCTTGGACCATTACATGACTTAGATATACATAAATGAAACAGCCCACAACAGTACTGGACTATGGCCCATCTGAAGTTTCAAGTCTTAAGGATAAAGAATACAAAATAGTCTTCCAAATCCCCACCACCCCCAACCTATATTTTGTAGTTATTCAGTACATGCTTATGTTATACCTACCATAATGTCTGTTCCTCTTCACTTTCATCCACTTCCTGGTTTTGGTTGAGGACACACAAGGCTTCATCCAGTCTCTCACTGTAAAAATAAATAAAGGACGACAAAAATAAATTCCTACCGGTACTATTGAGCAATTTTCTTCATGAATAATCACCATAATAGAGCAGTTTTCAATTGAGTGTCGAAAGTAATTCTCGTTTTGCTTTGGTTTTGCATTGCTTCACTCTGTGATTGGCCAGGAAAACTCGCGCCACTTTCTCAACCAATGAAAACCAAAACCAAAACCAATCGCGACTTTGCGCATATTTTCCTGCATTTTATGCCGGCAACATGTAATTGCTTCATAATTATTCTGATTGGCTGATTGCACTGCTTTCTTTGTGTTGTGATTGCTTTGGTTTTGGTTTTATGACACTCATTTGAAAAGCGCTCTATTTTAGTGCTATTGAACTATTAAAAAACATGCAGTAAAACAGGATACAACTCACCTTTTGCCAAAAATTGGTATCTCATCATCACTTTCTTCACTTGATGAGCTGCTTGACATCGACTCCCTTGACACAATGACTGAGTCATTTTGAATCTTGTATGTACATGAAGAATTTGCAACTGAGTGAACCTCTGCTCCACTCAAACCAGTTATGTCCACTGAAACTGACCTAACAACATAAAAATACAGCCTGTTATAAAATAGTTCAAAAGGTAATCTCTTGTAACAAATGTGAAGTGCCATAAAATAGTGTAATAAACTATTTTAACCGGGTAATAAACTAAGATAGAAATCCACATACATAAATCTAAGTGGTACTGCAATAAACCCTGCATAAACAATTTAGTATGTTGAAATGTTTTCAGTGAAACTGACAAGTTTATCCCTTGCATCTGTACTGCCTGCGAATTATAACAGAATACACAACATACAACTTACTCATTGAAAGACATGGCCTGGTTCAAGGGACTTTCCTGCATGGAGAACTTTCTTTTATATCCCGTGGATTGAACTGGAGTCGAAGTAAGAGGACCTTTAAAAAGCATAGTAAGGTTCAGACCACTTTTGTTTGCTTCTTCTCAAGCAATGCTATACTATTGTACAAATAATTATATACTATGAACTTGTATCGTATCGTATCGTATCGTATACTTCTGATCAGAATTTTGGGAGTCTATAAATTAAATATAAGCTCAAACATACCATTACTGACATCTTCTAGTGGCTCTTCTCGTGCTCGCTTTCGCAGCTTTCGGCGATGGCTTCCTTGCAAATGGTTGATTTCACAAGCAGAGTCGTTTCTTTCGTTTTCCCTTGACGAAAGAAAAATAACAAATCAGTCAACAAACATCTGAAACATTGCGATATATAGACAGAATGATACCAACGTGGCAGATATTAAAATCTCTAGATTATTTCATACGTGTATATTTACCTTCGTCTTTGCTCCAAAGATAGAAGATGGCATGCAAATGCCGAGTCACTTGCGTAGCCGCATTTAAACTTTGCCGAAACCCACGACGAGTAAATAATGCTATCCAACCACATTCGTTGATGGCCCCTCTGCCAGACTTTAATTCTTGTGTGAGTACTGTCGTAGATCCTTCTCCGACCACTTCCAGGTCGACGGCCACCACGGGACGACATAACAAAGAACGTAGACCAACTTTGCCTCAGTGACAATGCCAATTAAACGTGAACTCTACCAAAATACCACAACAAACAGATTCTATCAACACTGAAGACGGCTGCTGGATAAAAATTTTGAGAATTTTCCCAAGGATGATAAGGATATAAGCAGATTTTAACGATGACACTAATTCCTCGACGGAAATTGAAATAGTTTGCCCTACGTTTTCAAAAAGTTTTGCTTCAATGTGCGCATGCGCCGGGTGTGACATAGTCCCTTTAAACATTGAGAATGCAAGTACTTTGATTCAAATGACACTTTGAACTTAACTTATTAAGTTTACGCCGTACCATTACGACGTAACTTTGCGACGTAAACTTCCAATGTTAACTTATTAAACATTGAGAATGCAAGTACTTTGATTCAAATGACACTTTGAACTTAACGGCGTAATATTTGCGAGGTAAAATTCTTAAGAAACGTATTTTGACGTCGTACTCTAAATAACAACTGGCGTTAAAAATCGACATTAAGCTTTAGCGAATGAACACCGTAATATTACGTCGAGATTTTAAGATGTGATTTAACTTGAACGCCATAGACGATAATAATTTTACGTCGAGTCATTACGGCGTGAATTAGATGCGCTATGAATTTTACGTCGTAATTTGACGATAAGATATTTAAGGCGTACGTTCTCTGCACATCCAGGTGACGTTCAAAACATGTTAATTGGATGCGCAAGTATTACGTCGTAAATTTTACGGCGTAATATTTTTGACAGTAATATGACCCTCTTGGACGTGCTGGAGGTGTCTGAACGTCCAAAAAGTGCTCAAAGTGTTTTGAGTAGTAATGAACGCCATAGTCGATATTTTAAAATGTAATTTTTACTTGACGATAATTATTTTACGTCGAGTCATTACGGCGTGAATTAGATGCGCTATGAATTTTATTATGTTGCTTGTGCTTCGATGATCGACTATTTCAAATTCCGCCGGCCGAGCAGATTCTCTCGATGTCAGTCTATGTTGCACGAATAATAATAAAAACTTAGAAAACAGTCGTCCTTACCTACAATTTCTAGTTCAGCTCGATCGAGCCGCCTGGCGGGTCAAGACCCTCACGACCCCTTACCACTTCAGGTTAAATTGGCTCTGCAACACAAAAAATAAGAAAAGAAATCAATTCTGTAATTTCTTCCCAAACGCCTCAAGAAAGTGGACGGTAAATTGCGCCAATGATACTTACCAAAAGGCCAATGAAAGTGAACAAGCCTGGTATCCAAAGTTTCAGAAAATCCCGGAAACAGACTCAGCACAGTAAAATGAACACATCAACTTTCAACGGAATGCTTCTTCGGCGGGTAGAATCCACGAAAAATGTCAATGGTCTGTTACCGCTCTTAATGACAGATGAACAAAATAGAGAGCAAATACCGGTAACACAAGCGAACTATAATGTAATCCGTATAATTACTTGTTAAGTCATCAAGTTTTCACAAGACCACAAAGGACGTGCGCAGACTGACAACTGTTAAAATAAAAAGACCACTCCTATTTTCCTGTCAACAATTAAGGTATTCCTGGACCCTAATTTGGTCATTTTTGGACAATAGTTGAGGGTGTAATTTTTAAAGATATATTACAGATACTGCACTCACTTTAACGTCACATATTTACTGAAGCTTATAGATTCTGAAAAAATATTTTTCATTTTCGAAAAATGTAAGGAATGTTAAGAATTACAAAAATTCTGGGGTGAGGTCATCTGCAAGCAAATTCACAATAATGATTAAATCTAAATTGGAATTTATTATTTAGCTCTGAGATTTGGAACACGATTAAAATGGACAAAAACTCAACTTTTCACCGCAGTGCGCATTGTCATTTTGATTTTTTATGTTGCATTGAGAAAAAGTCAGAAATTTTACCTTCCTAAAATTCAAGTTCTCCTCACTCATGTGCTGTTCCACTCTCGAGTGCGCACTGCGGTGAAAAGTTTCGTTTTCCTGTGTAGTTCAGCCCTGCCGAGTTTCAACCCTCAACGATACATCTTCCAGAAGTAAACTAAATAAACGTGTCCTCTGGTCGTATTTTATTAGCCTTTTTTGCCTGAAAATCGGCCATAAATTTCAGAAAATCGCTCATTTTTGACCGATGCTGTTGTATTTCAGTGGCAGCCATATTTTCTGTGTCCACACTAGTTAAAACCAGCGGTAAAACGCCAAATATTCCTCCAAATATGGGTACATTCTCCATGTTTGTGTATCCATTTTTCCCGCGAAACCAATCACAGTGTGATATGAACGCTTCACCTAGCAACGACACCTCGCTCGCCTTTTGTCAGCATGTGTTGACAGCCATTCGATATCGAATGTGTGTGAATCGTACTAGAGATTTATTTTTGAAGCGAAGAGATAGAAAGCTTTAGTTATTACACCTATAGATTTATTTATGCTGGACAGTGAGCAAAAGGGCTGCTCACACGAAGCCTTCACGAAGCCTGAGGCTCTAGACGTGGTTTTCGAATACGCTTGAACATTTTGAAACTACATGTAGAAGAAACTGGTTGAATGATTCTCTCGCATTAGTTCGCCCATCGTTCATCGATCCCAATGGCTGTAAATTTTGAAGATTGAAAGATGTGGAGCGCAAGCCGACGGCCGTAAATTTCGAAGACTGAAAGACATGGAGCGCAAGCTGCAGCTGCAGGGAATGCCAAATAGTGAACAATAGGTTTTCGCCGCCGGCATTTCTTTGCTGTTCCTTCTGGCTTCAATAGAGCTGTTCGTTGTATCACGCGACGTAACCCGTTCGGAATTCCAGCAAAATTAAAAATTCTTCTTATTTGTTGGTGAGCTGGTTGCAAAAAGGATGTCTTTTGCAAAGGCAACAGCTTTATTTCTCCATCCTGAACGATCTCATCTATCACGTTAAAGATAGCATGATTTGACAGATCTGTCAACAATATACTCTTTGGGGAATTAAACACGAACACGCACAAGGATTTTCGTTGTACACAGTCTGTATTTTTCCCGCGAAAGAGCCCGTAGAAACCGAACTTCTCTCGCTTCTTACTCGAAAACGCTTCGGTCCCGATCTCTGAAATTTGGTGCACAGGTTGCATTTTAAGTAATCTCTCATATGTTAACGAGACGTTGTGATCTGAAAGATTCATGTCATCCTCCAGGAATACCTTAACCGGAAATCTGTTGTTAATTGTTTTGCCAGGATCAGAAATGTAATAATTTTCCCAGCAAGGACTGGAGTTGGAAATCAGGCAGCCAGCAAGTAAATAAATATTACGCTAAACCAGCAAGCAAAAGGATTGTTCTGAGGGAATGCCAGCCAGGGATAAAAAGGGTGAAGAGCGGTTATTTTTGAAGAGCGGTTCGTTGGGTACTCCTGATGTAACACTCCCAATTCGACTTCTACTGGACGTATGAAAACAATTCCACGCTCTCCTAAAAGCTGGAAATTCGTACATTAAGAAAAATACTTTTGCCGAATGTAAGCAACGTTTCACAGGTAAAAAAGTGAAACAAGTTTTATTGCATATTCGGCGTCTTAGAAGAAGTGTCAACAGAGGGTGGAGGAACAGAATAGGGAGGAGGGAGAAATGGCCCAAACAAAGTTGGGAGGAGGGAGAAATTGGGAGAAAAAGTAGGGAGGAGGGAGAAAAAGAAAAGTTGGGAGTAGGAAGAATTGAACTGGATGGACCTGGATGAGGAAATAATTTTATCGAATATTCAATTTAAAAAAGAAAATATATGCATAAAAATGCCGTGATCATGTCGATCCCCTTGGTCGGACTTGACCGAGAAAGCATGGAATCACACGTGATACATGGTTACTAAGCTTCTTTGTTGGTTCTCGCAAGATTAACCTTTGAGACGTCCTTTGACATCTTTGGGGATCTGCGGCTTACAAGGTACGTGTGAAAGGCCTTTGAAGGTTTTTGATCTGGCGCCTAGAAATGTCAGTTATGTTTTGTCTTCTTGGAATCGCGATTTATTTTAGTTGTTTTAAAGGTTCTAGAGGAATTCGAACGCCACGGTAATCATATATACGCCATTCACTGAGCATTATCTTGCCGCCGATGGAACTTATGAATATTCAATTGCGGAAAACAATGTGCTTTATATGTTGGATTTGGTAGGATTAATTTCAACCAATTAAGTTCAGCTAGTTTCAACCTCATTACTGAAATACTCAAATAGTTTGCCTTTCGCAGTTTGGCTGCAAATGTTGATTGAAGACGCTTCAGTCGCGGTTTTGGAATTCATCTTGACGGTCTTGACAAATTGACGGTAGCGCTGCGGGTAGTCATTACCGTCACAAATTACAGTGTTTGTATGGGAATCCGATGACAAATAACAATTTTTTGAATTGAACTTTTAACAATTTATGAATCGCAAAGTTAACATACGAGGCAAAAGGCATCTAAAAGATTGTCTTCTCCAAATTTGAACAATTGTTGACTTCACACTAGAAGCTAAGTTAGTCTCAAGTAAGCACTTGGCTCAAGTGCACTTGAGAATCTCAAGTCGCACTTTAAAAAACTTGGCTTCACAACTAATGACAAAGTATATTACTTGAAGCACAGGCGATCATCTTTCGCCGTAAAAATTAAATCCGTACCGCATATCACAAATGCGATCCTCGCCAGTAAAATCATGAGGCCTTCACAGAGGAATTGAGCCTTTTGTAGTTCCTTTATGTTTTTCGCTATTTTTAACTCAAATGGTACTTATTAACGGAGTTGTTGTAGTGCAAAAAAATGAACATTTGCTGGTTTGCATTAATCGCATTTGGTGTCAGATGAAATGAAAAGCGATGGTATAGGCTGTCTCTGTAAATGAAATTCAAATGAGAGTTTTAGTTCAATCATTTGTATCGACTATTCTTTCCTTTCTATATATTCTTAGATAGAATAAATGTTTCATATAGTTCCGCAAACGCCAGCCATCCATTTTGAATTTTTCCATCGATCACAGCAGGCAAGATGTTTATCCGTCGGTTCATCAAAATCGTGGCACTGCTGCACATCGCTTTCAGTTGGCTTCCATTTCCTATTGGTCAAGTGTGTTCTCAAGTGTGGTGTAGATCATACTTGGCGGTGAACTTCGGCTTCTTTGAACTACGAACGTTTCCATGGTTACTAAGTAAAGTTCAAGTAAGTACAGTTCACCCCTTCACACTCAAAGTATGTTCCAAGTGCACTTAGATTATACTTACAAGCTCTAGTGTGAAGCCAACAATTAATATAGTTGTGCTGTAAAGCGTGCAGTTTATTTTTAACTTTCCATACATTTGTTCATATTCATATTTTTTCCGCAAGTTTATGGTCCGGTTGGGTGGGTTGATGTGGTTTGCATAAAATATATTTTGCGCGGCTAAACACTTTGGTGAGTACCTGGTGAATACATTCTTTTGACTCTTCTGCCAAGTCATCTTAAACTTTGCGAATCACAAGTGTGCAAAATTCTTTTTTTTTTTTCAATTATTTACGGTCGGATTCCTACACAAACACTGTATTTTTTATCTATGAAATGCGCTAAAATGGTTTCCAAAAGCGTGACGAGTTCTTTTGTCTTCAGTATAAATTAAAAGTCGTTTTAAGACTTGACGGATTTACTCATGGCAAAATATTATAATCTAATCCCAAACACAATTATTACAGACCGGTAGTACATTGTAGGCGCGGACATATAAATAGCGCGGCTTCAAAGTCGTAGTAGTGGTAGTTAATTTTTATAGTGATTCCTGTTTATTAAAATAGATTTTAATATGTCTTAATACAAAACGTCACAGCTTGAGGTAAATTTCTGCTCATGGCTCGTTTTAATGATAGAGCCAATACGGTGAATACGTTGGCCTGATCGTGATCTGATTCCAAGTCAATTAACTCCTTCAATGAAGGCTAAGTAATGTAATATCGCTTTTTTATCAAACTGATTTCTGTTCCATAGCTGCATAGACACAACAGTATTTAAAGGCGAAAGATTCAACAAAGACTATGTCTTTGACATTAAGACGCATTTCAAACCTACTGAGACGTTCCAGTACACGCACTTTTCTTCCTGTCACGCCCCAAGCGTCAGGAAAGGTTTTATCAAGGGCGAGGCCCTTAGACTTTTAAGAACCAATTCTTCAAAAAATCTTTTTGAAGAAAATATAACAGACTTTAAATCACGTTTGCGTGTAAGAGGCTACCCAGATCTTCTGGTCAATAAAGTCCTCGCAGAAGTTCAATTCACAGACAGGGAGTCGGCACTTCGTCAGAAACAAAAAATGCGCAAGAAGATATTGCCTTTCGTCACACAATACAATCCATCCGTGCCAAACCTAAAGAACATCTTAATGAGCAAATGGCATTTAATCGAGAATCAACCTTTGCTGAAAGAAATTTATCAAGTTCCACCAATTATATCCTACAAGAGAGGAAAATCTTTAAAAGACATACTCGTAAGAGCCAAAATCTAAAGGAAGGGGGGGGGGGGGGGGGGGGGCAATGAAGCCATGCGCCGGAGGCAAAAGCCATTCCGGGGCTCTGGGGGAATGTTCTCCGAACATTTGAAATCTAGAGACTCGGAAATGCTACTTTCATAGATATTTCGTCAAAAGTAGATAATATTAGTCCAAGTTTAAAATGATAGGTATTTTTATAGCTTAAGGTTTTGTAAACTATTGATATATTGCTAAATTTAAAGTACCGTCACTACAGGCCTACACAGACTACCCTCGTGGTTTGCGGTAGCCTGTTCTAGGCTCTCAAATATTTGGGGCGGGCGAAAGAACGAGCGAAGAACGAGGGAAGAAAATTGAGTGTCTTTATAGAGGGTTTGGTTGCGACTCTCTTTAGCCTATTTTCTGACGAAAAGATCTTTGAAAGATTTACTTCTCTTATATGATATAATCGAAGGATTTGTGTAGATAAAGGGATTAGTTTCTAAAGAAACTGTGGTGCTGCGTCGGTGGGGAAGTGAGACACGAAAATTTGGTTTATCAACGGAGTTGATAATGTAAATTGACCACCGTACAGGGATTCGATTAGCTGACGTTTCGAGCGTTAGCCCTTCGTCGGAGCGAATCGAGGAATTGTGGGTTGTGTATGGTTTATATACAGAAAATGGAGCTACGCTATTGGTGGTAACATGGTAACGTGAAAAACAGGAATAAATTAATTGAATGAAAAGCGCTCGTTGATACCGTGGGGATTAAGAGTGCCAATTTGAAAGATCAGTTTTTGCTCGAGATTTTTACGGCTTTCCGTGGTACCTTGATGTAAGGAAAGGCCGGAGATTGACATGTGTTGTTTGGAATGGTTAGGGAGATTAAAATGCCGAGCGACAGGTTTGGATGCGTCTTTGTCATCTTTCTCAACATCACGAAGATGTTCTCGGAATCGGTCACCTAGTCGTCTTCCTGTTTCGCCAATGTATAACTTTTTGCATAATGTGCAGGTTATGCAATAGATAACATTTGCGGAGGTACACGTGAAACGATCAGTGATCTTAACAAATCGCTTAGGGCCCGATATTTTGTCAGTGTTTTGAATGAAAGGACAAGTTTTGCATCGCGAGCGCGCGCATTTAAAAGTGCCAGGTTGTTCAGTTGTTTTGAATGCGCTTTTAACTAGAAAGTTACCTACAGTTTTGTCGCGTTTGAATGAAATCAGCGGTGGTTCCGAAAAGATTCTAGCAGTTTCTGGATCATTTTGCAGTATCTTAAAGTTGTTAAGAATGATGGCTTTAACTGGGTTATTATGCGGGTGAAATGTGAGGGTGAATGGAATTCTGTCATTCTTTTCCTTTTGTGACGTCTGTAGTGCTGACTGTTGATCAATCTGCTGAGCGCGGTGATGGCCCGATTGAACTACACAATCAGGATAGCCACGTTTCTCGAAAAAATGGCACATTTCCTCTGATTTGTTGGAAAAATCAGAGTCATCACTACATAGACGTCGAAGTCTAAGAAATTGAGAATAGGGAATGGCGTTTTTGACATGAGATGGATGTGAAGATGAATACAACAAATAACTGTGAGAATCGGTGGGTTTGTAGTGCACACTGGTACATAAGCCGTTGCCGCTGATAAAAACTTTGATATCGAGAAAGGCCAGGGAAGTTTCCGAAATTTCCCAGGTATATTTTAGAGCCGGATGAAAGGAATTAACGGCAGTTATAAATTGGTTGATTTCCTCCTTGCTAGACGAAATTGCGCCGATACAGTCGTCAATGTAGCGACCGTAGAGTTCAGGTTTAGGACCGTTGTACTGATTGAAGAATTGGTACTCGACGTACCCTACAAAAAGATTGGCGTAGCTAGGTCCCATTTTTGTGCCCATCGCTACACCATTAATTTGCTTGTAATAGTTGTCAGCGAAAGAAAAACAGTTAAGTGTTAAAACTAGTTCAGCTAGGCGGAGTAGCGTTTCCGAGCTAGGTTCCTTGACGGTGCGTTGATCGAAAAAATACTTAAGTGCTTGAAGACCTTCGCCGTTTGGAATGACAGTGTATAGAGATGTAATATCCATAGTGAAAATTAGTTTGTCTTCGCCGGTGAAATTGAAATCGCGGAAAATTTCAAGTGCGTGTTGACTGTCTTTAATGTATGATGGCAAAGATTTGACGATGGGCGCCATAATCTTGTCTAAATAGCTAGAAATGAGTTCGGTAGGGCAACTACAGGCAGAAACGATAGGTCGACCCGGGTTGTTAGGTTTGTGGATTTTGGGTAAAAAGTAAATACACGAGGTTCTCGGAGTAGTGATGATGAGATTAGTAGCGGTAGCCGGCAATTCTTGTTTGACTATTAGGTCCTGAATCGTTTCTTTGACAATTTTTTGGTTGGTGGAAGTGAGATCCTTCTCGACTTTAGCATAAAAGGAGGTGTCAGAAAGTTGCCGCAAAGCTTCTTCTTTGTAAAGGTCGGACCGCCAAACAACTACCGCGCCGCCTTTGTCGGCCGATTTGACAATTACATCTTTCCGCTTGCTAAGATTTTTGAGCGCCGCCCACTCTTCCGAAGAAAGGTTGGAAAATTTAGTGTCACAATTGAATTTTAGTTTTTTAACGTCACGACGGCATTTTTTGATGAAAAAATCTAAAGAGGCGAACTGGCCCTCTGGGGGAGTCCATTTTGATTTGCGAACACGAAGTGTTTCAAAAATATCTTTGTCAGAGGTGTTAGAATCGTCTTCTTTGTCGTGGAAAAAAGCTTTTAACTGAATGCGGCGAAGGAATTTTTCGACGTCTTGCTTAACTGAAAATTCGTTGGTGCGTTTAGCAATTGGAACAAAATTAAGGCCCTTACTGAGAACAGATTTCTCTGAGTCAGTTAACGGAAGATTTTCTGGAATGGTAACTACGGTATTATGGTTATCGAATGACGTTTGATTGGTAATTTTAGGACCTATTAAGTGTTCAAGTTTTTGGCTCTTAATTTGGTGTAAGTGGTTAAAAAGTTTAGAATTAAGTTCCTGGATTTTGGCGCGGATAGAATTAACCAAAACAGCTGGACAGATTTTGAACAGTTCGGAGCGGCACTGGAGAATTTGTTTGTCTAGGTCATGACGCTTTTGGCACATAGCTCTGATTGTGATCCTCATGATGTTGCGTGAAAAAGAATCTTGAGCGCATTGAATTTGGTAGAGATATTGATTGGAGCGAGAGAACGTGGACGCATGAAAGTTAGAGCGAAAACCTTTTGGAATAACTTTAGATTGTAGGCAACGACCTATGAAGTTGATGTGACTACAAAACCTGGTTTTAGAGAAAATGAGCGTGGCTAAACGGAAAGCTAAATTACTACAAAAAGGGGGAAAAGGAAAAAGATAACTTACCATTTCCTGGCGTAGCTCCTTGGTGAGTTTCTTCAGGCTTGGCATCTTCGTCTTCGGTCTCCTGGTCAGAAATCTGTGGATTGAAAAATACTAAGACAAGAGGTTAATGGTCGCAGCGATTAAACAACAAATGAATAAAGGGGATTAGTTTCTAAAGAAACTGTGGTGCTGCGTCGGTGGGGAAGTGAGACACGAAAATTTGGTTTATCAACGGAGTTGATAATGTAAATTGACCACCGTACAGGGATTCGATTAGCTGACGTTTCGAGCGTTAGCCCTTCGTCGGAGCGAATCGAGGAATTGTGGGTTGTGTATGGTTTATATACAGAAAATGGAGCTACGCTATTGGTGGTAACATGGTAACGTGAAAAACAGGAATAAATTAATTGAATGAAAAGCGCTCGTTGATACCGTGGGATTAAGAGTGCCAATTTGAAAGATCAGTTTTTGCTCGAGATTTTTACGGCTTTCCGTGGTACCTTGATGTAAGGAAAGGCCGGAGATTGACATGTGTTGTTTGGAATGGTTAGGGAGATTAAAATGCCGAGCGACAGGTTTGGATGCGTCTTTGTCATCTTTCTCAACATCACGAAGATGTTCTCGGAATCGGTCACCTAGTCGTCTTCCTGTTTCGCCAATGTATAACTTTTTGCATAATGTGCAGGTTATGCAATAGATAACATTTGCGGAGGTACACGTGAAACGATCAGTGATCTTAACAAATCGCTTAGGGCCCGATATTTTGTCAGTGTTTTGAATGAAAGGACAAGTTTTGCATCGCGAGCGCGCGCATTTAAAAGTGCCAGGTTGTTCAGTTGTTTTGAATGTGTGCACTACAAACCCACCGATTCTCACAGTTATTTGTTGTATTCATCTTCACATCCATCTCATGTCAAAAACGCCATTCCTATTCTCAATTTCTTAGACTTCGACGTCTATGTAGTGATGACTCTGATTTTTCCAACAAATCAGAGGAAATGTGCCATTTTTTCGAGAAACGTGGCTATCCTGATTGTGTAGTTCAATCGGGCCATCACCGCGCTCAGCAGATTGATCAACAGTCAGCACTACAGACGTCACAAAAGGAAAAGAATGACAGAATTCCATTCACCCTCACATTTCACCCGCATAATAACCCAGTTAAAGCCATCATTCTTAACAACTTTAAGATACTGCAAAATGATCCAGAAACTGCTAGAATCTTTTCGGAACCACCGCTGATTTCATTCAAACGCGACAAAACTGTAGGTAACTTTCTAGTTAAAAGCGCATTCAAAACAACTGAACAACCTGGCACTTTTAAATGCGCGCGCTCGCGATGCAAAACTTGTCCTTTCATTCAAAACACTGACAAAATATCGGGCCCTAAGCGATTTGTTAAGATCACTGATCGTTTCACGTGTACCTCCGCAAATGTTATCTATTGCATAACCTGCACATTATGCAAAAAGTTATACATTGGCGAAACAGGAAGACGACTAGGTGACCGATTCCGAGAACATCTTCGTGATGTTGAGAAAGATGACAAAGACGCATCCAAACCTGTCGCTCGGCATTTTAATCTCCCTAACCATTCCAAACAACACATGTCAATCTCCGGCCTTTCCTTACATCAAGGTACCACGGAAAGCCGTAAAAATCTCGAGCAAAAACTGATCTTTCAAATTGGCACTCTTAATCCCCACGGTATCAACGAGCGCTTTTCATTCAATTAATTTATTCCTGTTTTTCACGTTACCATGTTACCACCAATAGCGTAGCTCCATTTTCTGTATATAAACCATACACAACCCACAATTCCTCGATTCGCTCCGACGAAGGGCTAACGCTCGAAACGTCAGCTAATCGAATCCCTGTACGGTGGTCAATTTACATTATCAACTCCGTTGATAAACCAAAGATTTGTGTAGATAGTTTTCGGTAACGGCTGCTTTTGTATTAAACCCCAGTTTTTTCCTAATGCTTGTTTAAGGTCCGACACTGATGGATGGTATGTAGTGACAAACATGGCAATATTTTCTTGTGAGTTTTTTTGCCTCGTTGGAGTGCCAACTTTCTATTGGCGAAGTTCACTCCTGTTATTGATCTCTCTATAAGAATTGTTTAGGCAGCCACGTGCTCTTAGGCGCGATTTGAAGTTATAGAGAGGCACCAGTCAAATGTTGTTTATGAAGAGTCTGTTCTAAGAAGTCTCATTGCTTCACCTCACCTTTAATAAAACCATTATACCTGGTGGGTGACATGACGTGTGTGTATTGAAGTCGGCTTAAAGTGAGTCTTAATGTCCAGGATAGATTCATTGTCAAATCTATCTCCTTTGTAGGTAATGATTTCGTTCTCTGAGATTATAGCTGAAATTTTGTTGGCTTGTTCAATAATAAACAGAGAAATGTCTTGTTTTCATGATCCCAAAGGACGAACGTCATCGATGTAACGTCTCGATTCTCTTGGCTTGATATTGCTTTGGCGAAAAGTTTTTGTTTCAATTTTTGCCATGAAGATGTTGGATAAAGCACGTGTCCTTTTTGTACCCTTGACATTTCCGTGAGTTTGGAGATTATTATCGCCCGGCATTAAATCCTCACTCTTTCGCTCACATGGAAAACTCTGGGGAAATGTTGACAGTCTATTGTGTTTGAATATTGCTTCTCTTTTGTTTGCTGAGCGAATCGGTTGTGAAAAGTTTCAAGGTGATATCAGTAAAGTTTCAACTATCTGCCCAACACTCCAGCAAGAGAGGACCTTAAAAGAATTGTTCCAACATGTTTAGGGGGAGGGGGGGCAACTGCCCCCCCCCCCCCCTTGCCCCTATGCTAGCTACGGCCTTGTTGATTGGTTGTGATTTATTTCGAAGAAGCTGGAACGCACGCAAGCGAAATTTGATACGCACTAGTATGCAAATTTGACCGGAATAGTTGACTCACTGCTCTGTTCTACAACCGAAAAGAAGCTTGAAATTCCCATATTTTGCAGTGAAACGGCATTCTTAATGCACCAGTCAATGTTTAGCCCCAGGGGGGGGGGGGGGGACAACCAGGGGATTTGACATTTTACCTTATTTTGATGTCAAATACTCTGCCCAGGGGACAAGTGCAGGTATCAAATACCCCTTCCATTGGAGTAAACAACCAAAAAACAACTCACCTGCTTTTGGAAATTCTTCGTACCCATTCAATACCATGCCCTTTCTTTTCTGTCTCTTGACGTCCCAACATCCACGAGTTTTTCCAAGCTGTTTAACACTCCGGTTCAACAACTACTAAATTGCAAAATGGCGGACAATCTGACACTTAACCTCAATTCCAGGCTTTTTCGAGTAATTTTCAACCTCAAACCTACGCTCTTCTAGGTAATTTTCATGATGGTGGGCTAAGTATAAGTATTTATTTATGGGGGCTGACCTCGCTGGGACTTCGATTCCGTACGATTTCGTACGGAAAGCATCCTACACAAATACTTTTTATTAAATTGCTCTCTTGCTCATGTTAAGGGCTTCATCATACCGCCTTTTAATCATGTCCACGTCTTAACGGAAACGGAAAAATAAAACAAATAGGTCACGTGACATATTGAATGTCCAAATATCTCACAATTAAAACGACCTATACCACATTAAAAGGCGACATTACATTAAAGTGGTCATTCTAAACATTTTAAAGCCAAAAGATTTTAGAATTTCTAAGTGCAAACGTTCCCCATTTGCAAAAACACGCATCGTGACGTCATTAATCAAGAGATGTCACGTGACACTAAAGACAATTTTCATGTGGTCAAACCAGTCAAATATTTTTTGTAATTAAAAATTTATAATGAGAATAAGTCATCTTATATGCAGAAAATAGAAGCACTTTGAAATCCTTGCGGGGGGTCGTCTAATTATAAATAGTCAAGCCTTAACACACTTGAGGAAAGTATTTCTCAATGCAAACTTGTATTTAAATTGTGATTAGACGCGATGGCGCTACTCAAAAATATTTTTAGATTGCATTATTTTCGTTATAAATAATTATTTCGAACACGCGAAAGTACTGCAAACGGCTTCGCGAATGCAGCTTTATTTGTGTCAAAGGTTTTCGTCGTCCCGTACACAGTTTTTGTTGGAAGATCTTTTGGTTTCGAACGGACTGTGACTAGCAGCTAAAGACAATGCAAAGCATTTCAAAAATGTCAAAAATTAAAAAAAAACGTGTCGATTTGTAGAGAAAACGAACCGAATTTATAACTGCCACAGGCATACCACGTAATTACTTGCGGTTGCATACATAATTTTGTATTCGCATCTGCGAATTTCATCGTTAGATCAATCTGACAAGTCAGTAGCAGGGTAAATCATTGATTTCATCTCCTGAAGCTGGTCTTCGATTGTACTTTTCAATGGCAATAATGCCGAGAATCGCTGAGTTACGTTCTTCGCACGTACAAACATTTGATGAATTATACTCTTAGAACTCTTCCCGTATCCAGTGGACAAAACCGCCGAGACATCTCTATCGGTTCGAAGAGCCCTTACGGCTGATTCTTGTTCTTTTTTCAACAAAATTTCTCTCATACTGGCGAGATTTAAATTTCTCAAAGCACTTGCAAACACGTCTGCGTCCGCCGCCATTTCTATTTCTGTCATTTATAAATTACTCATTGTTTCTCAGCCAATTGGAATTTTGCGGCCGCCAGCGGCCGCTGAAATGAACAAAAGGGGGTTCTTTAGGGCAGGCGTTCCCTCTCTCCTCTCCCCAATGCCCTCTCCCTTTTTCCCTCCCTCCCCCTCCCTTTTCTACGCTTTCCACGCAGGCTAATAAAGAGGTTAGTCATTCTTGGTCGCGATACTATTTCCTATGGATTTTTGTACCTGTCTGTTGATGTAGAGCCAGATATTTTCTGTTATATTCAAATCTGGAGACTGTGCTGGACACTTCAAGAAGGTTATTTTGTTTTTATCTTTGTCATTTATCACAGCATGAGCCGTGTGAACGGGAGCATTGTCACCCATGAACAGGTACGATTTATCCTCAAAATACTAGACTAAATTACTGACCGCAGATTATTTTCTAGGACGTCAATGTACTGTTGCCTTCTACAGCTTTCAAATTCCCAAAACTTTCTTGGCAAATACACCTCCTGATCATCAAACTTAACTGGCCTTTACACGTTCAGGGCGAAGGCGTCGTCAGTTTCGCCAAATAAAAACACGGTTGTTTGCACCGAACACAATATTACTTTCGTCCGAAAATGTCACGTTTCTCCAGTACTCGGCTACTGTCTGACGTTTTCGCTGTTTACACTGGTCTACTCGCTTTACTTTCTTTTTCGCTGACCTTCGTTTATATGAATCTCAGTGCAGAACCCTTTCCACAGGTTTGTGCTTTGCAATCGTTGAGCTTCCGTCGATTGATTGATTGATTGATTGATTGATGACTTTATTAACGTAAAACGCCGGTGTCGGCAAAATCTAGCAGAGGAGATTTTAGGGCCTGTTTACATGGAGGTGGGGTACCCCAGGTAGGTGAGGTAACCCGCCTAGCCGTGGTCGAAAAATGGCCCGCGTTTACATGCAAACTTAGAACCCCGGGGTCCCGGGGTGACGTTACTAGACGTTGTTGCGTGGTCGTTAGGCATGTAAACAGAGAAAATGGCGGGCGAACGACGCATTTTGGCGGTCAGTGTTCTTTTCCTCTCATTACTGCTCTCGCTGCAACATTTCAGTGCTGTGGCTTTTTACTAGTTCAAATTTGGCGCGCTTGCAAATGTAACATGAACTCGACCCCGGCTAGGTGGGTTACCCCACCTTGAGTCGTTTACATGGCAAAATGCGACCCTGGCTGACAGGGTTACCCTACCTGGCAGACCGGGCAACCCGCCTAGGCGGGTTACCCCACCTATCATGTAAACATGATCAAATAAAAATGAGAGATTATATGGAGAGGCGGGTTACCTCACCTACCTGGGGTCCCCCACCTCCATGTAAACAGGCCTTAGTCGTCTGAAAGTAATAAGCAAAGGACCGCCAACGATAATGCTGTAAAACGTAGGATCTACAAGAGATCTAATCAGTCGTCTGTTCGCTTTAACCCGGCAGACGAAGTATAAAAGTGTTTCTATCTCTGTTTTTGAATTTCTTTTTCCTTCGGCAGGACTTCGCATCAAATTCTCCACCGATCCAGTCCTTTTGCAGTACTGTTGCGTAGAACCCGCCTTATAGTCGTTCTTGGAATGTTCTACAGACAGACAGTTGAGCAGATTGTTTTTCATTGATTCTGACAGAGCAACAATCAATTTCGTCGTTTCTGTGGTTACTTCAACACCATTTCGGCCCATGGTAGTTGGAAAAATATTCATGATCATTCATGTTTCAAACAACAAAATAAAAAGAATATCAATCTTTGCATCAACACAACTCGACGTTTCGACAGTAAGGAAAAGCAAGGTGATATGTCTTAATAAACGAAACGACTGGAATTACTTCCTTCGCGAACTTTGCAACCGTTTTTTCGACCTTTTCGTAAGTCTCTAGTCTATATTTTCAGTGATTTTTCCCGCCTAAAAAGACAAATGGTTCGCGCGCCATTTTCGAAAGTGACGAATAATTATGTCCCTCGACTGCCTTCAAGTTGGCTGTTAATTTAGGGAAGTCAACCCCACGGCTCGTGCGTGTTTTGCATCTGTGTTTTTGCATGATCAAATTTCATGAAGCAAACAAAAGTCGCTATAAAAATAAATAAATAAATAACCCGAATAACCATTGCTGGCTTGCCAAATTAGATTCTTAAACTGGAATAGTCTGAGAAACATTTTCTTATATTAACGTATAAAAGGACAATTTTAAATGTTAGAATTATGTTTCCACAGTAACTTCTGCCTTCTTCAGTAAGTAAGTAAATAAGTGCTACCTGAATACGAACAGCTAGTAAGTGCTATTGAGTATGTATACAAATAATAGAAAAAAAATGCATAATAAAAAGCGTGCATATATTACAAAGATTAATGCTGACGAAGGGAAGAGTTTTCCCACAGGATGTGTAGGGATCCCGGGTAAGGATTCTTTACTGAGCCAGAAAGCAGTGACGGTTTGATTAATTACATCAAAGTGATCACCGGAAAGGCATGGCAACTGCTTAGAATTCCGTAGATGTTTTCTGATGTGTGAGTACTCAGTTGTCCGTATTCGTAGGTGTTCACTGACACGTGTGAAAAGAATGTTCCCCCCCCCCTCCCCGCTGGGGCAAACCCCGGGACTATTTTCTGTGCCTGGGGAGTGGGGAATTTGACAGGTAAGGCCTTCCCTAGTCTCCTACGCAGCCGTTCTTTGTCTCGTCACTCAACGCTCCTCGCCGTGACGAGACAAAGAACGGCTGTGTAGGACACTAGGCCTTCCCGGGGGTGGGGAATTTGACCTTTGCCTGGGTGGGGTGGGGAAAATTGAACTGGAAGTCTCAGGTTTCAAATGTGTTTTTTTTTTTTTCGGGCGCCGAAGTCTCGAAAAGCTACAAACACGTGTAGTGATACAGCATTTGTGAGCAATTTTCTTACAAAAAGACGTCTTCAAAAGTTGTATAGTATTTTTGAAGGTATGTATGAAAAGTAGAGAGTGCTTAAATATTAAAGATTTTTATAGATTGTATTTAAACTATGTAAATGAGTGAAGCTGCGGCTTTGTCCCGCAGTGAACGGTGAAAGAAAAAAACGCTGTCGAATGAAAAACCGCTTTGGCTTAAACTGCAGAATATCCTGCCACTCGAACAACATTCTACGTAGCCGGCTAACTAATTAATATGTATTTAGATTTTTTGTACGATGTAGATTTTTTATACAACTAGTCAAGCTGCAGCTTTATCCCGCGTTTGTGTCTGCAGAGGTTTTTAGAATAGCCATAAAACAGCAGTGAACAGTGAAAGAAAAAAAAAACTCTGAAAAACTGACGCTTTGGCTTAAACTGCAGAATAACCTGCCACTCGAACAGTCTACGTAGCCGGCTAACTCATTAATATGTATTTCTAGTTCTTAAAGCGTACCGCGTACCTCGTAGACAGGTTTCCATTTTGGTCTTTAGGAGGGGCATTTGACAAACAAATTCGACGGCATTTGAACACCATTTTGGCCCAAGGGGGCGGGAATTTGAACGACCCAATCTTCAAAAATTCATATGCCCGGGGTTTGCCCGGGGGGAGATGTTGAAGTTTCGAGTTGATCGGCGCATTACAGCCTGTGCAAGAAAATTTATACGCAAAGCCTGAACGAAGCCCGAACGAAGTGCGTTTTTGCATTATTCTAATGCAAAAGAAGCTAGATTTCCACACAGGTCCATGCATTTATTATCTAAACATTTCGTGACTCAAACTCTATTATGCTCACCGTTTTAAACTCGGAAAATGGTTATGTCATTCCCCCGTGGGGAGGGGGGAGGGGTACTTCCTAGTAATAGGCTAATTGGGGTGTGCCGCTGGTTGGGGTCGCATTTTCACGACTGGAGTTTCATTTTCAATAGAGTTACTAGGATGGAGTCGCACATTTTCGGGATTTGGGGGGTAAATGCAACAGAGTATTTGTACTGTAGGTGAGTTGTAGTTATGAAGTTACCATTACACTCCTTAGTTAGCTTTAGTTGGCAAATACACTAGTAGTGTAAATTGAGACTGAGAAGCCGTTGTACTGTTTCGCTGACGTTTGTTTTAAAATCATCGATGAAAGACCTTGTCGCGTTTTCCAAAACACAACCTCACATTTTTTAGGCGAACCGCACTGAGACTTGAATCATATCAAAGTCTCCTGGACAAATAGTCTCATATTGAATTACACGGCCACGTCCACTAACATGGCTGACATCAAATGGAGTGTAGATTTGGCACCTTTTACAGTGTCTTTTGAGGAAGAGACCTCATTGTACCTCCAGAATTAGAAGCTTTGAAATTTTAGCTTAAAATGTAGCTAGTTTTGATTAATTGAAAGCATTTCGGAGTTGTTTTTCGCTCGGGTTTTTGACGTTATATTGGTCCGATTCGACTTCTTTTCAGAAGAGCTTTCTGGCCCCTCAGGCGACAGGGGCAAAATATGGTCTGCGCAACGCGTATCATAAATGCATCGACGAAATAGGAAACTACGCCTGCCACGCAGGCTAGTGAAATTTTTGTTGTGATACCGTGTCCGTGTTTGAGTAAATTTAAGCTCGGGAAAAGGGTTCTTCAAAATTGCTACATATGGTTTGTCCGGAGTAATGTTGCCTTGTGTTTGTTCGGTGAAAGCTGATGTGCAAGAGAAATCGACGGGCTCGGGTATTTATAAGCGCTTCTGGAATGGAATTTGTACCTACGACATAAACTAGTAAGTTCTTAAGTTAACACTTAATATCTGTCATCAGTATTGCTGGAGAAAGCACCTTGATCGTAGTGGAGTAGCCAAGTTTAAGAATCATTTCTTTCAAAATAGCGAAGATTGCAACGCCAATTGGGGTTTATCTAGTACAGACAGTGGCGATGAAGGTCATCTTCGCGGCGGGGACAGATTTGCGAGCGACTTTCTGGTTTTATATCTTTACTAGTTTTAGAGATATAACATTCAAAGTCGGATATTTGGTGCTCCCTCCGTCGCCGTACATGGATGTTTAGGCCCCGTTTATATGGAGAAAAGTTGTCCCGGGTAAGCCGGAGCGTCACCCTCTCAGCCGAGTCAACTTTAGCGAGCGTTTATATGAGAAAAAAGTTGACCCCTTTGCCCGTACCAACAGCACTCGCGCATGCTCTGATTGTCTCGCCTTGACCGAGTTGACCCGGCTAGGCGAGCCAGAGGTTGTTTACCATTTAGAAAAAAATTCCGGAAATTTCGGTTGGGAATTTTCGTTCGGAAGGAATGGTATGTTTTGTTTACCATTTGCCTAAAATTTCCGGATTGTCACGTCGTGCTCGCTGATTGGCTAGATTACGCTCGGCCAAAACCCAAGAGGACTGAAACTAGTACGAAACACAGAAACTTTACTTCTAAATGGTAAGCGAATTTCCATCGGGAAAGTCCCAACCGGGAAAACAGGACTACCTTTTCAGAACTCCCGTTTGTCCCGGGAATTTTCCAGTGGGACGAACCAAAAAAACGTTTACCATTTACATTCCAACCGGAATTTCCGGGAATTTGTGGTAAATGGTAAACAACCAGAGTGTTTATATGGAGAAAAGTTGGCTCGGCTAGCAGAGTGACCCCACCATCGTAAAAGGGTGACCCGCCTAGCCGGGTCACCATTCTAGCCGAGCCAACTGTTTGTTTCTCATGTAAATGGCTCGCCAAGTTTTGTAAGGAAATGTAGGAAACGTTGGCTCGCCCAGGGTAGCTCGGGTAGGCGGGTGACCCTTCTACCCGGGACAAGTTTTCTCCATATAAACAGGGCATTAGAGACATTTAATATAGCGCCGATACTGTACAGTTTGAAATTTAGCATGGCCATGTTATTTGAATTTATCAAGAGATTCTTATTAAAACCGAATTTCGCGTTAAAGAACAATCTCGTACCCAGAGTCCTCGGGCTGTTTGGTCAGCGGGTGGACGCCCAGAGAGACTCTGGGATAATGGACTGCCAATGGACTGCCAATGGACCCCCATTTTCCCAGAAAATCTGGGGAAAATAATGGAGGCCGTTACGGGCCAGCCAATCAAAAAATTTGATTTTTTTCCATTATCCCAGAGTCTCTCCTGGTGACTAACCGCTGGCCAAAGAGCATGAGGACTCTGGGTACGAGATTGTTTAAAGAAGGATTTGCTCTCGATCTCTCACGGATTTTTATGTTGTTATAAGCACTGCTTCCCTACGTAGACAAGGAAAGTATTCGAGAGTCCGGCATTGCTTTGCAAGCTAAAGTAGTAAAATTGAATTTTTACTCTTTTATTCAGTGACTTTGTCCATCTCTTTCACTTCAATGTCATAGAGGTCATCTATCTTACGTCTACAAGTAATCGAATGAATTCCTCCACAAATCTCTAAGGGTCGGTTATTAAAACATAATTTAGACGGTGTTTAACAAAACCGCGTTCTAAGCCTTTCAGTTCCAATTTTGCCAACAGCCATCTAAACACTGTCTGCTGCTGACGGTAACAAGAAGTTTGCATCCCAGACTAGTAAACTATTTACCTACTTAAAGTAAACTACTCATAGACAGATTTGGAGGCCCACTAATTGTCTGCCCGATTCAGACGCCGTAATTTTCATGAGCCGAACTTAATTCGAATTTGGACTGACCGAAATTAACAATGTAGCGCCAAGGGGTTTTGCCTTTTGTCTTTTCATAAATTATGCGTACATATGCACGTGAATAAGACGAAATTTCGAAGAAACAGTTCTCTAGGGTAACCGATCACATGACCTACATTGGGAAAACAAAACATACAAGCCAAAAAGGTCTATTTGCCGTTCCACGCCACAGGCGTTCCTAATACAGTTCGAGTTCCAGTTCCAGTTCTGAATAAAACTGCTTAAATATATAGAATATAACTAGTAGTAATCAAAGATTAGTAAAGTGCGTTCGATCTCTAGTAATTTTTTTTCATTGTATTCATTGCGTAGAAATATTCAGGGAAAATGGATTGTGAGGTGCTTTCAGTCAGTGTCATAAACCAGTTGCAAAGTTGAACACAACAATAAGTTTTAAAAGTTCAACATCTTAATAATGTACTTGATGCAATGGCAGTGGCCAAAACTAATAGTAGGACAAAATTGAACAAACGGATATATTATGTTTTACAGTAGTTTACTAAGTTGGAATTCAATAAGAAACTTGCGTAACTCAACATGTCAATGTATTTTGTGGTACACTTCTAAAAATTACTTTTAAACGAGATGAGTTCACTAAGTTGCAATTCAAAAAGAAACTTGCATAACTTAACATGTTAATGTATTTTGTGGTCCACTTGTAAAAATTACTTTTTAATGAGATGAGCTCACTAAGTTGCAATTCAAAAAGAAACTTGCACAACTCAACATGTTAGAAACTCGTACTTTTGATTCAATGGCTGTCCAGGTACACAACTGGGTTGAATATTGTTCATTTGACCAACAACAACAACAATAACTTTATTTCTGTGTCAAAGTACTTTAGCATACCTGCTAATTGGAGACACAATAACAAAGCAAATACTAAATAATTAATAAATACTAGATTAATATTAAATACAATGACATTCTAAAATACTTGTGCAAAAATACCATTAAGAAAGATATAAAAATCTACCGATACTATTCTATTAAAAATACTCCTTGTCTCTACGAGCTGCAGAGAAAACAGTCAGGTCCACATTCGTTGCTAATTAAGTTCGAGAGATCCATTTGTCTTACTAATTTTTTAAACTGACCCAGGGTGCTAGCATTTCTTATGCCCCGAGGTAGGCTGCGCCATAGTGTCGGTCCAAGATACTTTAATGGATGCTTTCCGTACGTTACAGTATTAAAGCGTGGTATGACGAGTTCTGAGTTCCTAAGGCTATATTGGGTGGTTTGTAGATTAAAAAGATCTGATATGTATGTGGGGCAGATGCCATGTTTAACTTTAAACATAAGAATAGCTATGTTTTGAAGTCTTTGATTATTTAAAGTCACAAGCTTAGCTTTGTTTAGAAGGTCTTCATAGGAACTGCTTTTGTCTTTGAAGACTGCCCTTACCACTTACTATAGACGTGGTCGTAACTGGGATTTTTCAGAAACTCGTACTGTTGAACTTCATAGCTCAGCGACTTGAAACAATCTGCATTCATCTTGCCAGCGCTCATTGGCAGAAGGGAATCTGATAATGGTCGAGTCTCACAAGTATGAGCGTAGAGAGAAGTTGAATCTCCTCAGCAAAGCAGCTTAATAGGCTAGTTTCGAATTGTGGGAGAACAAAAGAACAGAGTCGAGGTTCAGGGGAATTATTTGCATTTTCCTTTGTTTTTGACAAAAGAAAATGCAAATTATTCCCCTGAACCTCGACTCGGTTCTTTTGTTCTCCCACAATTCGAAACTAGCCTATTGACACATCACAACTCCCTGTCGTAGCCGGGGCAAATTGCAGCGTCTGTTTCCTAGAAAACACACTACTACACAGCTTTCTGATATTCTCGTACGTAGCCTTAGCCATATTTGCTAGTGGAAATTGGAATAAAGCAACAAAACTTCACTTACCTTGTGGAAAACTGCGAAAAGCGAAAATATGATCCAATAGCTGGCTGTAATCTTTCCACCTCGAGCGGTAATTTAACTGCACGTGTCCAGTGAAAACATTAGCACACGAGATCGAGGCTATATGTGCCACATAGTCAGTCCAAAATGGCGCCCAAACGCTGAAATCGCATTGGCATCAAGATCGATACCCGCGGGACTGGTCCACACAACCCGCGAGAGTGATTTCCGTAAAAACGACACGATTAGTATGCGTTCTCCTTCGTCGAACGCAATAATTATTATGCATTAGGTTCGGCACATGAAAAGTTCGGCGTCTGAATCAAAGCCGTTCCAAAGTCGAAATTTATGCTTCATCCAGGCGAAAAGAGCGCCTGAGCCCTTCCAAATACATACACCATTTTGCTAATGATCAGTTCCTGGTGAGTTGTGGGTAGATCCAATCCTTTGTGGGGGCAAACCGCCATTTTAGGACCTAATTTGAAATTGTAATTTTGACAATTTGCCCCACAAAGGAACTGGATCTACCCACAATTCACCAGGAACTGATTATTAGCAAAATGGTGTATTAAAATGGCCGTTCTTAATTGATTCAGACGTCAAACTTTTCATGAACTTAATTCAATGCATTAGATTCTGCTCATGAAAAGTACGGCGTATGAATCTGGCCTAAGTTGGACTTTGTTTAAATAACTGTCCTTGACGATTTTTCCTTCCCTGTTTCAGTCTTTTACTGTTCATAATCGAATTTGACATGAACAGTCACTAAAGGCCTGTTTATATCGGCTCACGAAACCGAGATCTCGACACAACCAAAATTTTATGAAGAAATAAGGCTGAGCTGAGCCCGCCCGGCAAAGCGGGCCAGCCCGCCTAACCGGGCTAGAAAACTTCATATAAACAGGACCTAATTTAGTCAAACGCGTTTGCCTGGGGGAGCAGAAAACAAATGGGAAAGAGTGAGATGTTAATTTTTTTAAGACAAGGAAGACGGTAAATGTCGTTCTTAAACTTTCATTATCTCTTTGAAACTTGTTTGAATGATAATTTGATCACTTTGAACGTGCATATACAGAAGCGAAGCACTTTGTAAAAAACGGCAACAAGTGCGTTTCACGCACACAAGAAAATCGAAAGTTTTTTTGCTCCTCAAAGAGCGATGGGTCAACTTGGAAATTCTCCACAGTTTCTATTATCGAGTGCTTTTAACCATTTTTCGATTTTTCTTCCCCTTTCAATAAGATCTGAGAAACATTTGGCATGGTCTATCCGGTACTCTTACCAAACGTGTTGTTCCATGATACATAGCTCTCTTATGTTTGGATCGATGGCAGTAATGCTACTGGCAAGTAGACGCGCCTCAAAATAGAATTATCTGATTGGCTGAAACCGGGTAAGGGTTAAGCCGGTTACAGACGAGCAAGTTTTCCTTGACAAGTTTTGACTGCTAGTTTTTGAACAAGTGCACTTGTCAAGGAAAAACTTGACACATTGCAGAACTTGTTCGTCTGTACGAGTTTACAAGGAAAATTTGTCAAATAAAATGTTGTCCGCTGTGTAATTGAATTGCTGGCTACAGTGAATACTTGCCAAAGAAAATTTGTTCGTTCGTTCACACCAGCAAATAGAACTTGTAAAGGCAAAACTTGCCAAAGAAAACTTGTCGTTCATAAACATAAGCAAATAAAAATTGTCAATGACACTTGTCAAGGAAAACGTGCTCGTCTGTAACCGGCTTAAGACGAAAACGGCATTTTTTTCTCCAAGATTCTTTTTCCCTAGTGTCAGTATTACGCTGTCAATACGGCTGTGTTGCCCCAGGTAGCACCCAGCATATCCTAATTCTTTTCTTCCTTTTTTTGCTTTTTTCACAAGTTTACAAGTGAAAGAAATCTAGTGGAAAGGACATTTCGATTTGGGCCTTTGGAGGGATCTCAGCTGTTGCTGCTAGTCAGTTAGTGCTGTGCCTGCAAAGCCCTATAACATGCGGTGGAAACGTCGTATTCAGCTCTCATTGGCTGTTTCGTTATTGTTTGCAGTAGTTGATGTTTGGTTGCAGCTCTCCGCGACGGGAGTCAAGAAACGTAAGTACCAGTGGAAACATTTTGTCACAGTTTTTGATGAATCCATCCTTCTAACCATCGATCCATCCATCCGACTGGTATCTAAGCTCTCCCTCGAAACTTTTAGGAATAAACTGAAGTCTCTCGATCTTAGTATTAATATCTAAACTAGTTATTTTCATATTGTATAAGTTAAGCATTAATTGTATTTTAGCTGTAAATAATTGTATTCTACCTTTTCTTCCCAAGTTGCACGGCTTCTGAAGAACAAGAATTGTAAAATGTTTTATCAAAACTGCCGTGATAGAATGAAGTTTTCTATCTAGTTTTCTATCTTTCTATCCAGCCAGCCGTCTGTCCGTCCGTCCATCCATCCATCCGTCCATCCATAAATATAACTGTATTTGTCAATGCAGATCAATAATGGCAACTTGTAACAGCTGTCGTGGAAAAATGTCAACAATAACAATTCGCTTGTTGCTCAGTTTGGGTCCAAACCTCGATCGCTCAAAACTGTCTCAAAGGGTATTCTCTGTACCTCGCTTAGCCTGCGTGGCAGGCGTAAAAAGGGGAGAGGGAAGGAGATGGAGGGAAAAAGAAAAGTGGACTGGGGACTGGGGACTGGGAAGAGAAGAGAGGAACGCCTGCTCTAAGAACCCCCTTTTGTTCAATTCTGCGGCCGCGGGCGGCGCAAAATTTCGTTTGGCTGAGAGACAATGAGGAACTTATAAATGTAAGTTTTGCGATTTCAACAATGATGATGCGAATACAAAATTCTGTATACAACCGCAAAAAAAGTTCAAGATAAGCCCTTCCGAGAAATGTTGATCGACTCCAAGTCGAACTTGGCAATTATGGTGGATGCGTTGCCAATTGATTACAGTGTGAAAATAACAAATCGGCATCCTCTGACGAATTGTCACCTTCATCCCTGGCTTCGATCTCCGGGACTGCATTCTCCACACAAAGCTGCAGCGACTTTCTTGAAATTCCCCGCTCCGTTGACTCTATCTGCTTCTCTTGTACGCGTTTTTCCTTGTTTTCGTCGTTGGAAGATGACGCTTGCTGCTACATCCCTGCACATCGATTTACTGTCTTAAGAAAACAGTATAACTCCGCGGCATTTCTCATTTTGCGGCCACAACTTCTACAAACGCGTTCCGACAAACAAAGTAATAGGAATCCAATTCATTAATGGACTTATGAACCACTCTATGAATTTACTAACAAATAGCGACATTCATAATTATAATACAAGGAACAAAGACATGCTCAGACTACCCCGTGGTACCAGAAATTGGGGAAAGCAGAGAGTTTGTCATCACTCTCTAAAAGACTGGAATAAATTAGAGAGAGAGAGAGAACAGAAATGCACCGAATATTGCTACTTTTAAGCGAAACGTGTTTGCCAGATTTTTTAATTAACCCTATCGGTAAGAATTTTGTAGTTTTAGCTTCTTTGTTTTAATCAGTTTTTATCAATTTAAAGTTT
The DNA here is from genome assembly GCA_016490735.1 of Pachyseris speciosa. Taxonomy (NCBI): domain Eukaryota; kingdom Metazoa; phylum Cnidaria; class Anthozoa; order Scleractinia; family Pachyseridae; genus Pachyseris; species Pachyseris speciosa. Next base: position 212,338 of record JAEMWC010000791.1, read on the forward strand.
TTAACCCCATCGATAATATCTTTGTAGTTTTAGCTTCTAGTTTTAATTGCAGTTTTTACCAGTTTGCTTATATATAGTACTTTTCAACCTTTTATATTAATCGTTATAGGACCTTTCTGAAAACCACGTTATGTGATGGAAGCCTCCTAATAAAAGATAATAATAATAATAATAATAATAATAATAATTATTATTATTATTATTATTATTATTGAAGAAAAGCAATCCGTTAACACTGTGTCTGGACTCTCTTGCCTTGTAGATTTGGTAAATAAATTTTCGAAAGACGCTCTTGAACCGGATGAATTCTAAAATGCCAAACCACAGAATCTGTAACGATCGTTGCATTCGCTATCCCTTTTTTCTCCCCCGTTTCGAACTCTTCATGGGAGTTGCGGACATTTCCACGCTAAATCATTGCTGTCGCGAGGTGAGGTTTTTAAATTTTCCGGCCTTGATAAATATTCACGTTTCTCGCTTCCCGCCTCCGGCAAGCGAAACCTCCGGCGCAACGAAGGCTGGCCTTACTTTCTGATTGGTGAACGCATTGGCAGTTAATTGACAGTAGCGTCGGTGGGCGGAATGCAGAAACCTGGGTTCTTAGAGCAGGCGTTCCCTCCCTCCCCTCCCTCCCCTCCCTCCCCTCCCTCCCCTCCCTCCCTCCCTCCCCTCCCTTTTCCCCTCCCTCCCCCTCCCCCTCCCCTTTCGACGCCTGCCACGCAGGCTAGACCTCGCTACGGGAGGAAGAGGAAGTACCCTTTGAGACTTGCGTAGAAGCAGCATATTAGATCTTAACATGCTCCAGTTAGCTATAGGTTTGTTCTCACAGAGGTACGCTGTCTTGCAGTCATTGAAAAATTAACAAGCATCATTTTTCCCTGTTTGTAGTGCTGTTTGACGACCCCACAGTGGCTTCGATTGACAAACTGGTAAGCATTTATGAGCTAGCTATACCTGAAGAGGTTACAATTCTTAGATAATGAAGAAAGTTGGAAAACTGCTCGATGTGCCGGCTTAGTAGGATAAAGAATATTGATTTTTCTTTCTTCCTTTTTTTCTTTCTTTTCATGCAAGATGCATCATAGGTCTTTCGTTGTGTCACACTTAAGTTATTGCAGCGAACTAAAGTCTACCTATCTATTTATCTATCTATCTATCTATCTATCTATCTATCTATCTGTCTGTCTGTCTGTCTGTCTGTCCGTCTGTCTGTCTATCTGTCGAACCTTAAACTACGTTTGTATATAATTTCGAATTATTTCTGTACTAAATATTTAATTTGTCAATAAGTTATCTTAAGAATTAAATTGTATTGTAGGACTGTATATCATTTTAGTGCACTTTTAATGGTTCACGGCTTTTATGAAACGCGTAGCTTCATAAAAAAGGCAACAACTTTGAGTCTTCGTTTTTGAAATTATTTCTACTTTTTCCCGCTTACATTCAGATTGGTTAAAATTAAAAGAAACCATTATAGACCGTCCAAATACATCTTGAGGTAGTGGTAGATAATACCAATACTTAACGTCCAAATTAAAAAAAAGAACGACTTTTCAAAGAACTCTTTCATATTGCAGTCAATATCTGCTGATTCAGCTGAAGAAGTCTTCAAGAGAGTAGCCGAAAGACAAGACACGAGGAAACAGCGACTGAAAAATTATTGCCTGCAACATGCTGGTCAAAAGCTGCCCTGGAACAATAAAATACGAGAGCTTGGAAACTTGCTGGTCGACGATCATTACGCGTTTATTTACTGTGCTGTTCCCAAGGTGGCCTCTACTTCGTGGAAAGTGGCTCTGTTGAGTATGAGAAATAACAATGCAACAAAACGTTTAAGCCTGCAAGCAGTTCATCATCCAAAATACTGGAGACTCCTAAGCCAGTACAGCGCAACGGACTTATCTAATCGAACAGGGACGCATTTCAAGTTTTTGTTCGTTCGTGAACCATTTCACCGATTACTCTCTAGTTACAAAGATAAATTTCTCAAAAGAAGAAACAGAGATTATTACAAGGAACACCGCAGAATGATCGTTAAAGCTTTCAGACCCCAGGATGTGAAGGTGGCTCACAGGGACAATAATAATATTACTTTTATTGAATTTCTAAAGTTCATTTTATCGAACTCCAGTCATCCCTTTACTCGTGATCCGCATTGGATCCAAATACAACAGATTTGCTTTCCGTGTGCCATAGATTTTGATTTTATCGGCCATTTTGAAACTCTAGAGGAGGACGCTGCTTGCATTTTGAAAAACGAACAATTTAATAACAGTGTGGCCATTGGGTTGACTAATCCAACAAATACTTCCAGTGATTTTATGAAGTTTTACTCACAGGTCCCTCGTGAAGTTATTTATAGACTGGGAGAGGCTTTCAGGAGTGACTTTGAGATGTTCGGTTATCCATTTCCAGGACCCTTGAAAAGTTTACTTGGAAACTCTACGTAAGTACACGATTAAAACCTTGACTACCGAAAGAAAAAACAGTTCCGGGCAACCAAGACACTGGCCAAATGGTTATTGAAAAGTTTAACTGGAACTATACTTTCTTCATCGTCACATAGTTGTGGAAGGATCAAAGAATGCTGCGAAATGCTTTGGAGAGAACGTGTCGAAGGGGAAACTTTCAAGGGCGTGGCCGTACTCTGGTGGAAATTGTTTTCACAAAGCTTTAAAGTAGTCCTATAATCGTACGTGGTTTATGGTTGGTGGGTGGGTACGTTAGTGACTTGTTTGTTTGGCTGCATTGGTGGCTGGACGTTCGATTGGTTGGTTGAGTGTTTGATTGGTTAGTTGCTGTATTAGTTGGCTGATGGTTTGTAAGCAGTAGGTTGGTTGGTTTGTTTGTTTTCTGCCCGGTTATCTGGTAGCTAGCGGTTTGGTAATATTGTTTGTTGATTGGTTGATTAGTTGGTTGGTTGGATGGGTGGGTATTTAAGTGGTTTGGTTAGTTGTTTAGTGGTCTCAGTTTATTTGGTTGACTGGTCGGTTAGTTTCTTGGTTGGTAACTGAGTGGGCTGGTTGGTTCGTTGGTCGATTGGTTGATTAGTTGTTTGGCTGGTCGGTCGATTGGTTGGTTCGTTATTCTTTGGTTGCTTGGTCGTTTAATTGATTTGTAGGTTGTTAAGTTGCTCGGTTTTTGGGTTGGCTCTTAACTGGTTGGTAGGTCGGTGCGTCGGTCAAACGATCGGTTGGCATGTCAGCTTTGATGTTTTCCCTGACGTTGACTATTATAACAAGTATACGAGTTCATTCTTAGCATAATTGCTCAGCGGGTTTCAAATTTTAGTTTTTTAAAAAAAGCTCTATTAAGCCCCCGGTGGGCTTATTTAATTTCAGGCCTTATTAACGGGGGGCTTATTTGAGAGGGGGGCTAAAATAGAGGGGGGGGGGGCTTATTTCAAATCTTTGAACACGCCGTTGTCGAGTTAAATAGTTTCTGTACAAATCTCAAACAACTGCAGTAAAACTTTATTATGTAATACCGAGCAGGAAACAGTATTGTATGTTTTATTGTATATTTGTTTGAAGACAAACCAACTGGGCCGCATAAAGTGTATTTCGTAAGAGGGAATAGGAGGGACTAATTACAAAATCTCCTGTCCCAAAAGAGGGAGAGCTTATTAGAGAGGGGGGGTGGGGGCTTATTACAAAATCCAACTTCCAAACGGGAGGCTTATTGGAGAGGGGGTTTAAAAGAGACGGGGGGGGGGGGGGGCTTAATAGAGCTTTTACGGTATGTTATATGTTTTTTTCTTCAGGTCATTGTGAGGGGTATCTTTCTTTGTTATTTGTGCAATTAAAGAAATAAAAACTTACCTACTCCGGATCTGTGGTATGTGTTTATCGCGGAGTTGAGTGGAAGTATAGTGTGCCTTCCATTGCTCATAGTTTTTCTATGTTAACTAAAGAAGTATACGAAAAATTGAAGGAACGCAGCCAGGATTCATGATAAAAACTTGAATGGACGTTCTCTGGCTAAAAATATTAAAAACTGCGAGCTTTCGACCACTAGAACTGTGGTCTTCAACGGGCAAAAAGATGAATGAAGTAAAAATTCTGAGAATATATGGTGAGTTCAAAATGATAACAATAGAGTAAAATTAGGGATAAAAAGGTGATTAAGAATTTTTGTTGAAAAGTATGCGAAATTGTCCTGGAAGTGGGCAAGAGTTATTGTCCGCATTAGGCGTGATCGAGGTGTGCCAAGATTCTAGAAATTTCCTGATCCGGAAATTTCCTTTGTTAAAGATCGGCGCATTGTTGAAGTCAATAACGTGATTGTGAGGCCAAGCATGATTGGCAATTCTGGAGCCTTTGGCCGCTGTCTTCATATTCCTAATATGTCCTTTTTTCCTTGTGGCCTGTGTGCCTGTTTCGCCAATGTAATTCCAAGAACAGTTGCCACAGGGGATTTTGTAGACAACCTCGGGTTGAGAAGCTAATGGGGGTCGTGACTTAGGAATCGGGAACTCTTGTTGGAGCGTTTTTAATGGCCTGTTAACAACGTTAATATCGTGTTTTTTTTTATAGATATCCCAAGTTACCCTCTCATCTCAAATGCCTTTAATGAGAGTGGATTGATGCAGAGTCATGGTAGTTTTAGGTATCTATACTATGTATTGTTTCAATTCACATTTACTCTTGGTTCAAAGTTTTTCGTTTTGCCGCGTACACGCTGCCTGACTATAAACTGACTATAAAGACAAAGGAAATTAACATTGAACCCAGGATAAAAATTAATCCACATCGTATACAGTATGGATGATGCAAACAAGTATCTGTACTTTGAAGGACGTAATTGATTACTCATACTATTTTTAGGGAATTCCCAACATTTTTTGAATTTCAAAACATATTTCAACAGAAACTTCTGTCATCTGCAGTTTCCGTTTCGGCGTCCGTCTCTGACACTACACTCACCTCTTACTTAAAATTACCTTACATTGGTCCTTTTTCTGTCAAAAAAGGGTTCGCCACTTTGCTAAACGTTATTGGAACAACATAGATATTAAGATAGTTTTTTCACCTTTTAAAATCGGTAACATGTTTGGTGTGAAAGACTCTACCTGTCGTGTGCTCCGTGCGTGTTTGGTATACAAGTTTTTGTGTGCAGGCTGTAATGCCTGCTATGTCGGCCAAACCACCGAGAATTTTCCCACACGCGTACGTGAGCACATGGTCAGTGATAGGGCCTCTCACATTTTTAAACATTTACAAAATTCTCAGCCGCACTTTATGCTCTAATGACTATTGGAGTATCTTAGATCACGCTTCCACCACCTTCCAGCTTAAGATAAAAGAAGGTATTCATATTCAATGGGAAAAACCTACACTAAATAATCAACTTAAACATGTTAATTGTAATGTTATACACTGTCATATTCCCTTTTTTTCTTATAGCTAATTAGCATTTTGCGTAATCTATTATATTCGACTCTGTACTTACTGTAGATGACAGAAGTTTCTGTTGAAACATCATTTTGTTTTTTTTTTTTTTATTAATAAATGTTGTGAATTTCCTTAACTTGAAATCGTAACAGGATGTCCGCTACTATCCAGACCTCGGTTGTTCAAAAGGTGGCTAGTGCTATCCACCGGATAAATCACTATCCAGCAGATAAGCACTATCAAAAGCAATTGAGTTATCCACTGGAGAGTGATTTATCCAATGGATAGCACTATCCACAACTGGAGCCAGACCTTTGGGTGATTACCCATACTCTTGTTGAATACTCCTCCTCTTGAAACGTTTTTGGATAGAGGTATCCACTGTTTGAATAAGAACGATTGAAGAAAGTGCTGACAAAAAACAAAACAAAACAAAACAAACAAACAATGACACAGATCAAGGTAAAGCAAATACCTGTCGCAGTGATACTACCGTTCGTCAATGTTTCAAGTTGTTGTTAGGCTACGGCGCAAGAGACAAGGTACTGTTTCGTTTCAAGTTTTATTACACCCATTTTGAAATCACTGGTGATCCTTGCAATCTGATTGGCTCTTAGAGCGCTTTTCAATTAAATGTCGTAAAACCAAAACCAAAGCAATTACTCTGACCAATCACAACAGAAGTAAGCAGTGCAATGAGCCAATCAGAATACGAAGCAATTACATGTAGCCGGCGTAAAGCGCGGGAAAATACGCGCGTGCAAGACGCGATTGGTTTTGGTTTTCTTTCTCATTGGTTGAGAAAGTGGCGCGAGATTTCCTGGCCAATCACAGAGCGAAGCAATGCAAAACCAAAGCAAAACCAGAATTGCTTTCGACACTCAATTGAAAACCGCTCGAACAGTGCAATTTATTCCCAAATTGCACCATTGTTTACTCTAAATTGCATCCTTTTTTGTAACTCATCAAAATGAAAATGAAATAATACCAAGCTATCAAATTTCATGGATAAACAAATATTAATATTGACAAAAAAAAACTGTGTGATTTCAAAATGGGTGTAATAAAGCGGTATTTGAACTTCGTGTCATGCAATTTTGGTCTGAAATCATACTTGTGATTTCAAATCAAACTCGCGCTGCGCGCTCGTTCGATTTTGAAATCACAAGTATGATTTCAGACCAAGTGCACTCCACTCAGTTCAATTACCATTATTTATTTATTTAAATCAGACACTTTTTTTAGCAAGGCGGTAGAGGCCAACAACGGCCAATATCAACCTCTTTGCCATGGTTTAAAATGTGAGGATGTGATATAGATAATGTGATGAAGATAATGATGATGATGATGATGATGATGATGATGATGATGAAGTCGCTGCTGATACTGACTCAGATGATATCTACAAGTTAAACAATTCTTTCAAGTGGTACCATACAACTTATTCCAAAATGGCGGCCAATTTGTTATACTTTTGTTAGCATGTTAATTAGCCCTCTTTGCCTCATTTTCACTTCAAAATTCTTTTGTATTTTGTACTTGTTGACGAGGCAAAGAGGGCAAATTAACATGCAGACAAAAGAATAATAAATTGGCCGACATTTTGGAATAAGGTGTATGGAACATCCTACGATTCACTTATTTTCTTAAGGAGGCTTGGCACCTTAGAAAATACATGGCAACATTAGTAGTTTTGCTATTGGTGGTGGGGGATAAAACAGTCTTATTTCTCCGAAGATTTTGATCGAGGACTGGGTATTGTTATGCATGTATCTTGTCACATTACAGCTGGTCACATGGCTATAGTCGGCTCATTTGAATTCAATCTCTGGTCTGCCCAATCATTTGCAGAATTTACCTTGGAATGCGTCAAAATTGCCCTAAATTACTGTGTTTTGGGTCATTTGCTGGTGCCTGAGCCCATCATCAAGGGCTGAAAAGGCTTAAACCTTGCCAATTTCAAAGAACTGCTATTATTGGCACTGTCAATACAACAAACGTTTGTTCAAACGCTCGCTTCAATCTGCTGACAGTTTGTTATTCATGGACAAGGGGCCTAAAAGAAAATGAGCCTTGTCTCACCAGGCTCCAATGCTCACTTGTGGAAGTTTCATTGAAAGTTGAAGGTGTCTGGAAAACGAACAAAATATGGGAGTATCGATCAATCAGAGAATTGATGTTTAAAAATAACGAAACCATTTTGAGCCACCTTTAAGTTTCTATATCGTCTTCTGTTTGTTAGTGGTTCTAGTATGTAAATAAATAGTAGAGGGCTGCTGGAAAAAGTTTTTTCGAATTCCGCCAAGTTTTTGCCCTGAAATCGTCGTTCAAAGTTCCCGTTTGAGCCACGCCCATTTAACTTGACCGAGCTAGTATAAGGGGCATGGGTCTTGTCCTGGTTTGACGTCACAAACTGCTTTGCATGCATGTTTACAAAGAATTAATGCAATGTTAATGCGATGCAAATCAGCTTGTAGACCAGTAATAGACCTATGCCCCTTACTAGCTCGGTCAAATTTGATGGGCGTGGATCAAGCGGGAAATTGAACGACGATTTCAGGGCAAAAGCACGGCGGAATTCGAAAAATCTTTTTCGAACAGCTATCTACTCTTTATGTACATACCAGGACCACAAAAAAACAGGAGACGATATAGACACTTTAAGCTCCCTAATTTGACGAACACAGAACGCTCACAACCATCTGTGGCGCAGTTACAGTATCTTAAATCGTCAATATATGGCCTTAAAGCTAGTGGTAACCCGCCGAAATCAATTGCAAGGACGGCAAATTCCTAATTACCTTGGAGGTATAGCGTAACTCTGTGGGCAAGTCGACTTCCTTTAACCTGAACACTTAAAAAAATTCGGAATTTATAATAATTAGGATGGACAGGTACAGGAACACCTCAATTCTTCTCTAATATACGCATGTCCTCAATGTTAACCGATTTCATTTAAGCACATTTTACCGCAATATTTTCATATTGTGGACAACGTTTTGGTGGCGTTTGCTCCAACCAGCGAATGAAAATGTAACTGATTTCAGTATAAAGATACTTCTTTTCTTTTATCAAATTAAAAAAAAAACCTTTCATAGTTGTTGTATCTTAACAGGCTAGTTGAAATGGAAGCCAGGCGAATTATATGAAATCAAGTCGAAAATTAATCCAAAAGTGGGGAAAAGTAGCTGAACTATCGATGGAACAGTATAGCGCACTGTAAAGGCTTCCAGCCGTCTTTCCTTTCTTTACGTTTTCGCGTTTCCAACTGTTTGTTTAATGTGAACACTCATTTCTTTCACGGGAACATAAGAACCCACAATTGACCTGCTCCCAACATCAGTGGCTTCATAGCTCAGTTGGTTAGAGCATCGCACCGGTAATCGCGAGGTCACGGGTTCGAACCCCGTTGAAGTCCTGAATTTTTTTCAGGCTTCTTTTCGCAATTGCATAAATTGCGTTCACAACTGCGAGGATCATTCTTCATTTGATTTTGTTTGTTTAATATAAGAATGAATATATGAAAATCATATATTAGAACTGCCGATTGAAGAATGAATATGTGAATGATCATCGCAGTTATGAACGCAACTCAAGCAGTAGCAAATATAAAGCCTGAAAAAAAATTCAGGCTTGTACGGAATTCGAACCCACGACTTCTGCGATGCCGGTGCAGTGCTCTACCAACTGAGCTAACAAGCCAACTGGGAGCTGGTCGTATTGTTGGCTCGTAATATACCAGTGAGTGATGAATATATGAGAATGAATATATGAAAATCATATATTTGAACTGCGGATTAAAGAACGAGTATGTGAATGATCATCGCAGTTATGAACACTTCTTAAGCAGTAGTGAAAATAACTGGCCTTTATTTTAGGCTTTATTTTCACTACTGCTTAAGTAGTGTTCATAACTGCGATGATTATTCACATATTTATTCTTTAATTCGCAGTTCAAATATATGATTTTCATATATTCATTCTCGTATATTCATTACTCACGGGTATATTACGAACCAATAACACGACCAGCTCCCAGTTGGCTTGTTAGCTCAGTTGGTAGAGCGCTGCACAAGCCTGAATTCTGTTCATATCTGCAATGATCATTCACATATTCATTGTTTGTTTAATAGTTAACAATTATTAGATAGAGGACCCTTATGTAAACCACTTCGTGTCGTTGGTACTACTACTACTGATGGACGAGTTGAGCAAAACATCGTGATTTGTCAGTGAAGAGCACATCAATTATTAATTCGGCTTCGGCAAATAATTGATCTACGAGACACTGGCAAATCACGATATTTTGCGCTAACCAAGTTCAAGAATAGTTTTACCATTGATCACCGAGCTTGTTTTCCATAATTATTTTCATTGTTTTTAGTATTTTCTGCCATTTTTTCACTGAATTTGAAGAGCATGGACGCGTGGACACAACTACGCGTGAACAGCAAAATCACAGTTGCCAACTGTGATTGTGGAAGGTAATGCGCACTAGCAGGTCATTATTTGCAGGCAGTTATTTGTACGTCACCTGTTAGGCTCTGGGACAATGAAAAGGAAGAAATAAAGAATCGAATGATAATTTTTGTCATTTCACTGGCCTTTCTTCAGGGGCACCCAACGACAAGTTTCGGTAGATATCTGTTAGGTGGAGGGTAGTTCGCCTAAGGCTTTCGGCGTCGATTAAAGAGTGCACTCGGATTTTCGTAAGTAAAACGTGGCCTAAAAGATTCGTAATGTGGCAATCTTAACCCCTGAGGTTTTCGGAAAGGTCGTTATTGCTGTTTTTGACAGTAAAAAACGTCAGCTAGCATTTTCGGAAAGAAAAAAAGGTTCCCTAGAAAGTTCATTTCAGCTAGTATTTTCTCAAAGAAAGATTTTGTTCCCTAAAATTTTCGGGCAATTAACATTTCAGCAAGGGAATCCGAACAGATCAAAGTTTTCTAGCTAACCAAAACATCACTTTAAACAGACTTCAAACACCATAACGTACTTAAAGATGCCTTTCTACAACTTTTGGCTGGTTTGGCTCGTTGGGTGCCCCTGTTTCTTTAAGTTCGGTTTTTGTGTGTTCGTTCCATTATTCGTTTGTTCGCTTGTTTGTTTATCATTTGGTTCCACTTTCGAGACTGACAATCACAGGAAATCCAACAAAACAAATATTTTCACTGCAAGTACTAGTTTTCTAAACTTTTATTTTTCAGACGTTTAACTGTTACAGGAAAAGCTTAAGCTAAAGTTCCACCTCAATCAACAACAACAGCTGGAAGTTCTGTTTTCAGTTTTTCTTTTCCTTTTTGCTGGATCCAGAAAGCTTACTTATTACAAACGTCAACAACATTTTTATAACAAAGAAGATAACAAAGAAGGTTAAAAATGCCAATAACAGAATATCTAGGAAGTACAATTGGTAAAACGACAAATCCAGGCCCCGAGGTCTGAGGTGCTGCAAGCCACCTTGCGCATGCGTGTATTCCACCCAATCAGCGGCCTCCTCCACGGGTGGGCGTGGCAGAAGTTTGACATATTTTGATATCCGTGCCGCTGATTCACGATAACTGCAAGAAAATAATTCGCATAATTATTTATCCAATTAAGTTTTTGTTTTTCAAAATACATAGCAAATGAAGGTCCCGGCAGGATCGTGGACTTGTTGGTATGCAACACTTTCGCCACGGGGCAGATGTTCTGATGTCGAAATGTCGAATCTTAAAGAGCGAGAGGGGAGCTATTTTATTAATTAATACTGTTGCAGCAGTTTCCAAGAAAAACAGTCTCTCAACTGATTGGTGACTGAGAGAGCGTGTAGCGGCCATTTATTATACTTTGGTGTCACCGTCTCAATTTTGATTGGCTTCAAGTTCACTGCTAATTCTGGCGCTGTTTTCCTAAGTTATCCCTACAAAAGAACGGACGTCATTTTCATCAAGCTGCTAAAAGCACAGTTTTTGTTTTTAAGTCTTTTCAAGAACACTTTTACTGAAGGTTTTACCGGACGGTGCAAACAAAAGTATAATTTTCAATAATGTTAGTGTTTTAAAGAGAGCCTTTGGAAGACTTCTGGAAAGTTTTCGATGGCAACACTTGGTTCGCAAGCTTAAAAATGCAGTCGTCTACGAGATGATGTGATAACATTCTGGTACGCACTCTTGTCTTAGTTGTCTTGTCTCTAAGTTATCCCTACAAAAGAACGGACGTCATTTTCATCAAGCTGCTAAAAGCACAGTTTTTGTTTTTAAGTCTTTTCAAGAACACTTTTACTGAAGGTTTTACCGGACGGTGCAAACAAAAGTATAATTTTCAATAATGTTAGTGTTTTAAAGAGAGCCTTTGGAAGACTTCTGGAAAGTTTTCGATGGCAACACTTGGTTCGCAAGCTTAAAAATGCAGTCGTCTACGAGATGATGTGATAACATTCTGGTACGCACTCTTGTCTTAGTTGTCTTGTCTCTAAGTTATCCCTACAAAAGAACGGACGTCATTTTCATCAAGCTGCTAAAAGCACAGTTTTTGTTTTTAAGTCTTTTCAAGAACACTTTTACTGAAGGTTTTACCGGACGGTGCAAACAAAAGTATAATTTTCAATAATGTTAGTGTTTTAAAGAGAGCCTTTGGAAGACTTCTGGAAAGTTTTCGATGGCAACACTTGGTTCGCAAGCTTAAAAATGCAGTCGTCTACGAGATGATGTGATAACATTCTGGTACGCACTCTTGTCTTTGCAAACGGCCAAGCTTCCTTTTCTTTATCACTGTCCTTTATAAGCTGAAAAGCTAAACATTTTGACAGTTGTTATTATTATTTCACATTTCCTACCTTGGCTGATTTAACATCTTGCGGATTAAACTAGCCAGCTCTTCAGATGATGTGGTATCCAGATCCATCGCCTCCGCAAAACCAGCTTGCTTTGCCATATGGGCGTTATCAAACTGATCACCAAAGAAAGGTGAACAAATCATGGGCACTCCATGGTAGGTTGATTCCAGAATACCGTTAATTCCCGCGTGTGCTATAAATAAGCGTGTCTTGGGGTGGCCGAGTATGTCGTTTTGCGGTATCCATGGCAACAGCTTGACATTTGCACTAACCGCTGGTGGTTTGGATTTGCCTGGAGAGAAAAAAAAGCATTAAGAATGCAAATGCAAAAAATAGTTACTTATTAACTTAAGTCATTGAAGCAAATGTTATCCCTTATGGCGTGGTGTAGCTGATAAAATGACATCAATTCTTTTGTTCGTCCGTCAGTAGACTCCCCTGCTTACCAAACGTGAACTTGAGGGTATTCTTAAACTGATGTAATGGCGAAAATGATTCCACAGCTGACAATTGGGTATTTTTGCCCTTTTTCTGAATTATATCAAATCGAAACTATCCTGATTATGCTATTTACTACCAAAATACAAACTAAACAAAATATATGGTTGTGTCTCCAATTCGGCCTCGCAAAACATTTCAGTCTTGAGTACTTCAAATTCCAGCGCTTCAGCGCTTTTGTGGCGTCAGTCCCTTTATGGATAGTTGAGAGCGCACGCCGGCGCGCTACCGGCATCCGCTCTAAAATGACCGGCGCAAAAACAAAACGCAAGACGAGTTTATTGGAACGTTTTCAGCTGATGTGGTTTAGATCGGCCTCGAAGCATTCTTCTCAACTGCATGGTTTAGCTTTTTTATCTGATTTTAGTAAAACTAAATCGAGAAAATACTGACATGTAGGCTACCCGGGCCTGGTCACATATTACCCTTACTGGCAAGACGAGTAGATTTAAGGTAGGCGGGAATTATCAGATTGTAAAATTATACTTAATCATCGTTAAGTGATTCTTTCAAGGTTCTCTAGTTTCTTAATCTCAAGCAGATAATGGAGCAAACCTACCATTTAACTTAAGTTTCCAGATAACCTTTTCTTGTAGTTTGGAGAATGCTTCAGCCATCATTTTCAGTGATTCTTCATCCATTCCCGTTTTTTCCCCCACAACAGTGCCAAATGACACCAAGATTACTCCTTTTTCACCAGCATTCTGCATGAACTGTTCCAACTCGTCTGGCAGTGGCTTAGCAGGACTTGGTAGTAATGGACCGACGACCCGAGTGTCTTTGAAATGAAAGGAGATTAATACAGACACTCAGTAACGTTTAATGTGTACGATACACGACAATTGCAAATAGTTAGACCTTCAAACGCATGTGTGGCGTGAATGTCTGTTCCGTTTTTATCTAGCTAGTGGATGTATCGGAGCCACACGGGGTATAACCAATCCGGCTTTGTCCATTTTGCCTATTCTGCATTTCTCATTCAATAATCAGCTTGTACTAACCACTTATTCACTCATATATCCAGTCGTTCGTTCACGTTCGTTCGATTCGTTAGTTCCTTCTTTCGAGTTCGTTCGTTTGTTTCAGTGTCAGTTGTTCACACTCATTCGGGGATTTCGGGTTTTCGAGACTACATGCAATATAACAGCAGGTGGCAAATTGGCTCAAATCTCTTTGGGGTGACCAGCAATTTAATGTATCAACACTGCCAGATGATATCCACGGTTATACACCTCAGTTACTGCAGAGCCCTATATAATAATTTATGCTCATTATCCATTCGGTTAATCCCAAGCGGGAGCCATTACCCGTAATGAGCTCCTATCCCAGATAACGCCCTGTATGTCTCTTGAAAAGGTCATTGAACAGGCCCTGTCAGCTCCACAATAAACGATCAGTCATGATCAGTTATGCTGTCACTCCACATTCTAACGCTGCTTCCCCTATAAGGAGACTTGAAAAAAGGAATTCCAAAGGACAGTTTTATGTAGGGTAAGTAGTCACTTACTTGGATAAATGGGTCTTGGATGCTCCAACCCGAATGGCATCTGTCCGATTATCAAATCAACTCTTCCAAGCGTTTCGTGTATGCTTTTCTCAGGTGTGATGTTGTATTTTTCCTTGATTTTAGCATGAACAGGACACAAATACAGGGCGTAAGTCGCATAGCCAAAGATCCACTGCAACGCGTTCCTGGCTCTATCCAAAAGGCTCCATTCGTCAGAAAGGTGCATACCAAACTGGGGAACATAGGAAGGCGCTAAAGGTAGGCCGAATGACATCGCCAAGGGTTGAGCGAGAGAGAAAGCTGATATTATAACATATGGAAGTGACCATTTATCCGCGACTAAGGACGAACAAGGATAGATGAACTCGCCAACTACAACATCTGCGCGGCTAACTTCGTTCATTAACTCCGTGTCGCTTAACATTTCGTCACAGTGATATGATTGCACGGTAAACAGAATGGCCAACGACGCCACTGAGCTGAGTTCCTTCATTGATTTTGGATCGGGTGGGGGGCTATTCTCCAGCAATGCCGTTGACTTACTGTCGTTGAAAAAGCGCACGTATGGGTTACTTTCGGCATAACGTTGAGATGATCCCGTATATATTTTTACCTGTGTCAACCAAAAGCAAATGACAGCGTTGTTATTTGCCTGTTTCCCCTAAGGGTTAGATTTATAAACATAGTGTATGTCTCATTACGAGAATCTTGCTATATGGAGCCTATAAAAACTTGAATGTAATAAGAGTCTCGGCGGATGGTTCAGAGTAACCAAGCGCAGGATGTGATCTGCCCCAGACTACATTGTATTCTTCCCACCCAGACGCAAAATAGAGAGCTTAAGCAACAACGACAGCAACGTCAACTAAAGCGTCATTTTAAAAGTAAAAGTTCTCGTTATTGTGTCAACTCTCTCGCATTTTATTCCAGTCCGTTTCTTGACACGAAAAATGAACGCGAACTCTGGCGAACTATACAGGAGATATTAATTCCTATGAAAGGCGCTGAAGTCAGAGGTTGTAGAGAAAAAGAAACTAAAAAATCCGTTATCACGCACACAGGTGTTCTCGACAAAAGACTGATTTTGGTCATTTCACGTTGCTTTGTAGAAGACCTTCGGCAAAGAGATTTACCAAAAGGTGAGATACACGTGCAGAGCGCTTTGTTTGCTTATTAATTAGACCTGTTGTTTTGGGAGTTGTGTCATCGTTGTCACTGTCTTTGCTTAAGGTCCCTATTGTAAGGCCCGACTCAGACGCCATTTGGACCGACCCAAATTAACAAAATTATACGCCTGTTGATTCAGACGTCGAACTTAATTTGCCGTTCCACAGGCGTTCCTAATTAAAGTACAGTCCCATTTCTTAAATACATACAATATAATAATTTATGCATTAGGTTCGGCACATGAAAAGTTCGGCGTCTGAATCAAAGCAGTTCCACAGTCGAAATTTCCGCCTTATCCAGGTGAAAAGAACAGCTGAGCCGTTCCAAATTTCCACATTTCATGTACTTAAATGAATACATTAGGTTCGGCTCATGAAAATTACGGCGTCTGAATTGGGCCTAACTTTGCCAACATTATTTATTTCAAACATTCCTGTTAACGACTTGAGCTTTCATATGTGAATAGCACACGACTGTCACCCTGCTATAAATAACCCGGGAAATAACACTTATGATATAATACAGTCTTTTAATGAGTTAACAAAGACTATTCTTCTAACTCATGCCTTATTTCCAAGGGTGTCCTTTGAGACTTTTAATGTTTCGTGCAGTATATTTACTTGAGTCAGTAACCGCGAATGAGATCAATGAGAAAATTAAACCGTTCAGTGAGAGAAAGGTGCTCACGCTCGTTATCGTGCGTTACATAGATTAAGAGGACCGTAAGATTATTCTGCCAATAAAACAATAGACTGTATTACAATACAAGGCCGTTACTGGGACAATATCACCGTGAATCAGCGTCTGACAACTGGTAAAACTGTCCGCTGTTGAGAACTTAGGGACAGAATAAATCTAACAGCCAAAAGTGGCTGACATACTGTATCCCAAGGAAAGTCTCTGTTTTTGCATTATTTTGTGATATACCGCAGTAGAAGTGCGTTACGTATGTCAGACATTCTGACAGGAAATTCAAAGCAGGATTATGTACTGCAATGACGGTAATGCAAATCAGGCAGAGAAGGCCTAAACCAGTCTAAAAGCAAGAAAAAGAGTTTGTTTCTGCTTCCATGAAAGTCCTACGAAATTTAAGATCAAGAGCCCTACAGATCTCAGACGACAAAATATTGCTTTGATTAATATAAACCAACGAATTGAGGTCAGTTGTTCTGAAACGTTAGTTTCAGCGTTTCGAGATCCTTTTTTACTATCAAACCACCCCTAATCTGGCGTAAAATTCTCTTCAAATCACCCTCGGGAAATGAAATGAGTCGTAAAAAGTCCTCGGAAGAAAATTTAGCTCAGGACTCAAATTAATCATTTAACAGTATTCCTTACTGAATCTTCTCAATTCTGTTCTGACTTCGTCATAACACTAGTACTACCACTGGCTGATGCAACTAGCAGTGGCAATGACATGGACATGCGAATAACCGAGTCATCGAATGGAACAGTCGTTTCTAAGTATTAAAATATAGTAAGTAAACATGGAAACAAGCATTGGCCTCGTAAAATATAATAATGCCTTTTCCGCCGTATAAGCTCGTATTCTTTGGCCGTGGACATAAGACTTTTATAATCCATCTCAATCGTAAACCATATTCATTTGACATTCAATCTAATCAGCCTACCTCGTGACCTCTCTCAGCCAGCTCTTGCCCAAGCTTGGCAACGAAAATAAAATGGCTTCTTCCAAAAGGCATGGGAAACATAGCAAATTTTGCTGCGAAGCAACTTGAAAGAGAAACAAGGAACACGAAGGCTTGCACCAGCGTCATCTTCGTTCGTATGGCGCGACGATGAGAAGAAAGTAACCGATTCAGCAAAAATATACTAACGCCCAAGATAATTCTTTTGTCACGCAAGGACATAGCTAAGTGGTTTTGGTGGCTGACGTATGACAAATGTTAATCAGTTGATTTGCCCAGAGGGGGTACTCGGGATTTCAAGTGACGGGGATGATTGAAGGGTTTTTTTGGGTTTGAAATTTTCGATTCCGGGATTTTTTGGGGTACGAAAATTTGGGAAGTATTTTTTAGGGTAGCTTGATTTAAGTAGGGATTTTTTGGGGGGGTATTCTTTGTGTTATAGCATTACCCCTTTCTGGAACTTTTAAGGGCCACAAAATCGGCATGGGGTTTTTTTGGAGTTAATTTTTGGTCCAGGGATTTTTTTGGGTCTTGACGTTTGACTCCATTGGATCATCCCCGTTACTTGAAATCCCAGATTTCAGGAAATACAGTCACGTTACACTCGATATACGTCACGCACACTCGACAGATATCCTGCGATAATTATACGTAATTACTCTGGCTGCGCGCGTCTCGCGCGTCGCCGGGGTCTAGGCCGGGGTCGGTTATTCTTTTTCGTCGTCGAGTATCATCCACAAAGTGCACTTCCGGCGTTTCTGCGCAAGCGCTAACTATTTTTAACAGAGTGATGCCTGTTGTCACGTATCGGAAAATGTCGATTCATCGTGTCTTTTGAAGTCTGAACAAACAATATGTTAAGAGAAGTGTCTATGCGTATGATTGCAAGTTCAATGGCGAGAAGAAAGCTTTAAACATGAGTAAACTTAACGGCAGATGGACTGCCGTGTTTCCTCGTGTCTGCTTCAGTAGACTGCGAGTAGTCTCTAATTTTGGCGATGGATTGTGGGGGCACGTGCGCGCGCGAAGTTGCGAGGAGACGCGACGCGAGGGGAGCGCCAAAACTTAGAGACTACAGACAAAGGGAGTTTGACCTTTCACGGCCGAGTGATTCGGAAGTGTAAATCTCATATCAACAGCAAGAATGATGCCTGTTGTCACGTATCGGAAAACGTCGATTCACCTTGTGTCTTTGAAGTCTGAACAACTAATATGTTAAGAGAAGTGTCTATACGAATGTTTGCAAGTTCAACAGCGAGAAGAAAGCTTTTAACATGACCAAAATTTAACTCCAGATTGCCGCCGTGTTCCCGTACCGCTCCATTGAGATGTACATTTTGTTGAATAACTCAAGTACGGGATATCACTCACCCCTGAGACTTTGACAGGTAGTTTATTTACTATTTTGCCACAATATCTCAATTTCTGGACATTAATTTTTGAATGATAAGCGATTATATTTTACAAATGTACTAGCGTCCCTTGAAACTGTCCAGAAACGTTCCTTTCTTGTGTTTCAAGTGACCCTGGATTGACGTATTTGTAAACAGTTTCACTCTGCTAATTAATTTTCTACTCACATTTCACCGAGACTCCATTCACATTTATGCGAAAAAATCCAACATCGTTCGATAAGCGTTTCCTTTCTCAAACAATTATCCATCGAAGTGAAAACAAGTGTGCTTAGTTTTTTTTTTTTTTTTTTGGAATCAATACACTATTTTTATCATCTTGCATAACGATAAACCTCTGTGGCCTAAAGGTCATTGTTCCTGCCTGTGACGCAGCTAACCCGGGTTCGATGTCTTTTAGTGGTATATATCACGGGCTTTATTTTTTCTGTTTCTCTTTTTCTTGTTCTTTTAGAAATATTTTTTACAAGTGTTATAATTATTGTGCTCAATGGTTGAGCTGTATTTTAGAGGAATATATGTTGATAGGGGTCTAAAGAAATAGACTCCAACACAAGCTAAACTCAATGCGTCCGATGTAAGAAAGACAGACTTCCCTCTATTCTTTTGTTTAGCACTAAGTTAGGGATACAATATTGTTTTTTGCAAGCCCGGGTTTAGGCTAATTGTAGCCTCTTGTTTAAAGTAAAACTAAATCTTTTACTGATTTTACCCAAGCGAATGCGCTGCTTTCGCACGCCTGGCCAGCCGACCGACTTTGGGTCAAACGCCGGTCTTCGCATGATCCGTGAGTCGAACCAAACGCATAATCATGTTAATGTATAAGTCAGCCTCGGTGTGTTTTGTTTTCGCGATCTAGTTAAGTTCGGCTGAATTAAGTTCGACGTTTGACTTAATAGAGCGTTTTCAGTCACGCAAGTAAAAAAATAAAAATAATCAACCATTCAGTAGATAAAGTCAAGAAATTGTGATATTATAGAAGAGTAATAAATAAACAACATGCCGAATTCTCAGGGCCTTGCGATTTCCCGTATTCGAGTTATTCGGCAAAATGTATCACTCAAAATTGTGTTTTGTATGGAAACGCCATCTTGGCGTCCCTCTGATGGACACCAAGATGGCGACCGGAAACGAGTTAAAACACATGTTTCTTACTTTAGCTATCTCAAAGGCTTGGTTCTCTGTTGAGCTATCAAACATTCACATAGACTCTTCTCTTACCATGTTGGCTTTTCAAACCTCAAAAACACACGGTGAATCGATGTTTTCATGCAAGTGACATGCTTGTGAGCAGACATCTTTATGTCACGCACTGTGAAAAACTCTAAAATTCAAACTGCTCTATATTCAAAACAAAGCAAGCTACCGAGCTGAAAACATGCAAGCAGATACATTTCTAAAATATCTTTTATGTGATGAAGATAAAAAAATGCAAAAGTCTGTTTACTTTTGAATTTTAGTTTTTTATGGCGTCACCTGAAACCTTAACTAATTTGGGTCGACCTTAACTGTAATTAAGTTCGGCTCATGTGAAGTACGACATTTAACCCGGGCCTTAAACTAAATTTTTTACTGATTTTACCCAAACTCAACACTACACTTTGATGCAACGAATGCGCTGCTTTCGCAATGTAGTCTACAGCGCGTCGATGAAGTTTAAACAAGCCAACAGAATAAATATATCCTTGTTTGCATACCTCATGGCCTCTCTCCGCTAGTTCTTGCCCAAGTCTGGCGACAAACATAAAGTGGCTTCTTCCAAACATAGGACAGGGGCACCCAACGACAAGTTTCGGTAGATATCTGTTCGGTAGAGGGTAATTCGCCTTGGGCTTTCGGCGTCGATTAAAGAGTGCACTCGGATTTTCGTAACTAAAACGTGGCCTGAAAGATTCGAAATTCGGAAATCATAGGCCCTCAGGTTTTCGGAAAGGTCGTAATTGCTGTTTTTGGCAGTCAGAAACGTCAGCTAGCATTTTCGGAAAAAAAAATAGTTCCCTAGAAAGTTCGTGGAAAGTTAATTTCAGCTTGCATTTTCTCAAAGGAAGATTTTGTTCCCTAACATTTTTGCGCAATTAAACTTTCAGCTAGGGAATCCGAAAAGATGAACTTCTTCTAGCTCATGAAAACATCACTTTAAACAGACTTCAAACACCATAAGGTACTTAAAAATGCCTTTCTTCAGGTTTTGCTTGACTTGGCTCGTTGGGTGCCCCTGATAGGAAACATGGCAAATTTTGCAGCCAAGCAATTTGAAAGGAAGGCAAAGAAAACACTGATCACACGGAGTCCCACCATCTTTGCTGTAGAAGCTCAGCAATAATCAGTACGTAGAATACCTGGAAATTAAATATGACCCGAAAACTGACCCGTATGCAATATTTGTATTATCATTGAAGTCGAGCCGTGTCAGGTCACGTGTAACGTCACGTCACGCTATCTGAGAGTACGTAATTTGTGACGGTTACTATTTATAGTAACCGCGGTCAAACGTAAAACCAAGAAAAGCCCGTTTCATTTTTTTTTTTACTTTGAGAGTTGAAAGCTGACAAGTTTGTTGTGAGTCATTAATCGTTTACTTAAACATTTTTCGATCAACTAAAAAAGTTTTAGAAATAATTTTCCGTCACGCATTGAATCAGAAAACAAACCGGCACACAGCGCCGACCAGTCTCCACACACTTCGCTTTAAAAAGCTTAAAACTTTTTTCAGAAAATAATAAAATGATTTAGTACTGAACTCACATACTCACGAAAAACTTAGCACCTTTGGTATGTTTGAGTAGAAAGCACATCTTTAACCCTTTAAGCCCCAAGGGAAATGCCAAGTTTTTCTAAATCGGTAACTATGAACCAGGAGACCACATGTGATATACCAATTGAAAGGTATTTTCTAGGGTATGCTATAAATCACACTAAAAGAAATGGAGAAGGCCACAGATTGGATTGACAAGTTCCCAAAATGAAAAAATAAAAACGTTAAAAATTTTCCTGTTCCTTGTACACGCTGGGTATCCCCCTAAACTATAGCTTAATTTGCAGCTCTCAATGCATTGCTTGTTGTCAGATATTAACTTGGTCGAAAAAGTACACAGACAAAAAGTTCCAAAAGTTGCAGGGGTGGTAAATCAAGTCTTGTATAGGAGGGGGCATGATATTATCCCTTCATTGTTGAGATCTTTCCAAGATCTTTTAGTTGTCCAAATTTCATGCAAATTGACTGAATATTGAGCATGTAATTGCATCTTGTGCCATATGGCACTATTGGGGCTTAAAGGGTTAAAGGACTTTTCTTATTCTCAGTACATTTTATAGCCTCCCATGCAAGCAGTTGTTTTTAGGGGACTCGTATTTCACCCCCGGGCTGCCTGGGAGGCTCTACATTTTACCGCCGTTAAGGTGGCTGGTACCAGTTTTCATCTTTTTCACTACGTAAACTTTCAGAGAAACGGACGCAAAGGCAAACCGAGGCCGTAAGGATACTTTTGCAAGATTAAATTATAAATTTAGTTGTTGACCGAAAATAACTATTTTAAAGTCATCAGCTGTTACCATAGCAACGGTACTTGAGGGTTATTCAGAGCTACATTTAAGCTTCTCGCACTTATAATTTGAAAACTAACTCGGTGAGCCCTATTTTTTCACGTGATTACTTTTACCATTTGAAAAGGAAATTGCAAAATGTTTTCAAAAATTTTCTATCAAGCGCATTTTTTATAAACGCGAGAAAAGGCAATTTATGAGTAGTGTAAAATTTCTCTGATATAATTTTCTTGAATTTTGTGTGACGTCTCCTCTTTAAAAGACAAAAATGTTGAAACAATAAAAAGAGGGGGTCACCGGGCTCGCTTTCTCGCAAAAACCTTCGTGAGTTGAGCAATTTCCACGCGCGTTTTCGCGCATTTCAAAATCTGGATTCTGAAAGATCGATATTTGCTCATGCACTTTGCTGACTGCCGCTAACCATTACGCGTACACGCGCGGGCACCTATCGTAGCCTTTTTTGCAGTCCACGAGCTGAGTTGATGCCAGTACGGTGGAGTTTAATAGTCCACAGTTGTTGTTTTCACTGTTTGGCCGAGCGTTTGGGCTCACTTAAAAAAACTTCTCCACAACTTGTGGCATGACTAAGCATGTTTATGTTAAATAACGCAAAGCGAAAGCGTGAAATTGACTTAATTGCTCGCAGAACACCTGAGAACACATGTCAACTGCAAGCAATTCTGACACAAATGCGGATATGATTCGCAGCAAACAACAGGAGGTGGTGAGGCATAGAAATAATAGAATGTTGAGATGTATTACCTGTAAGTAAAATTGAAGTGCTATCTTACAATTACTTTCCGGCTACTTCTCCTCCTGGTTCCCGACACGATCGATCGCAGTAGAGGTGGGAATTATCTCTTTGGAACTTTAATATGCATTATCAATCTCCAGAAACAAATTTTCCTATGTAAATTGAATTAACTTAAGTCGATCGAGTACATACGGCCTCAGATAAAGGCGAATTTCTTTTTGAACAGGACAAACGTAGCCTTGCTCGAAGAAAATTTGGTTTATCAACGGAGTTGATAATGTAAATTGACCACCGTACAGGGATTCGATTAGCTGACGTTTCGAGCGTTAGCCCTTCGTCGGAGCGAATCGAGGAATTGTGGGTTGTGTATGGTTTATATACAGAAAATGGAGCTACGCTATTGGTGGTAACATGGTAACGTGAAAACCAGGAATAAATTAATTGAATGAAAAGCGCTCGTTGATACCGTGGGGATTAAGAGTGCCAATTTGAAAGATCAGTTTTTGCTCGAGATTTTTACGGCTTTCCGTGGTACCTTGATGTAGGGAAAGGCCGGAGATCGACATGTGTTGTTTGGAATGGTTAGGGAGATTAAAATGCCGAGCGACAGGTTTGGATGCGTCTTTGTCGTCTTTCTCAACATCACGAAGATGTTCTCGGAATCGGTCACCTAGTCGTCTTCCTGTTTCGCTGATGTATAACTTTTTGCATAATGTGCAGGTTATGCAATAGATAGCATTTGCGGAGGTACACGTGAAACGATCAGTGATCTTAACAGATCGCTTAGGGCCCGATATTTTGTCAGTGTTTTGAATGAAAGGACAAGTTTTGCATCGCGAGCGCGCGCATTTAAAAGTGCCAGGTTGTTCAGTCGTTTTGAATGCGCTTTTAACTAGAAAGTTACCTACATTTTTGTCGCGTTTGAATGAAATCAGCGGTGGTTCCGAAAAGATTCTAGCAGTTTCTGGATCATTTTGCAGTATCTTAAAGTTATTAAGAGGCTCGAAGAAAGTCTCGCGCCGCCATATTTGTTTTTGTTTTTTCCCGTTCTTCAAATCTCGCGCGTATAAAGTGTGACGCGCGCGCTAGTGGCCAGGCTTTCCACGCGAGTAAAACCGGTACCAGCCACCTTAAGTGTTGGTCTAAATAAAGCGATCGCGAAAGGAGCTCAATAAAAATGTTCAGAATTTTCCATAATGGTCCCACGTTGTGATTTCCTGGAAGCTGGATAAATAAAGGCACACCCCGTCTGTCGCGTCGTTTGTCTGGTCCTTTGTGATTTGACTGAGGGTTTTGGACCACTTGCTGAAACTTTTCGCTTGCCTGACGAAAGAAGATAGAAACAAAGTATGCAATATAGGCGGCAGTCAGACAGTGCCATCAACAAAAAGGGGTTGGACAAAAATGTTAATCAGGCCTGGGAACTTGTTGAAGCTTTCGCCGGAGTCCTTACTGACAGGCCTTTAGGGACCATTCTCATTGTACAGTCCCTAAACTGATACCAAGTGGAGATCCACCAGCCTTTCATGAAACTGAAGACAGGCAGCGAATATATCATTTGCAGCCCGTAGCGGTAGAAAAGGCCAGGAAGCCACAAAAAGTACCCTTTAAGTCCTAAGAGCGTCAATTGGCACAGTGCTAAAACTTTGTGAATATTTGCTAATTTTTTTAATTTTTTTTTTGCCAACAAAATTGTCCTCTAAAGATATTCTAAATTCAGTCATAAAATTCTGGCCCCCACCTTCTGTGATATGGTTGACTACCCCTCCAATTTTTAATTTCTTGTTTCGAAAATAAATGTGTCATGCGAGACATATGCCATATTTAGCTGTGCACAAAGAGCTGCAAAATAAGCCATAGTTTAGGGGTATAGCTAATATATCAGAAAAACAGAACGTATTCAAAGTAGTTCATTTTAATTTTGTGCTTTGAAGTCACTTCTCTTGAACCTGTCACTTCCTTCACAAACAATGATATACTATTAAAATACTAATCAATAGCTTTCAATTGGTGTGCCACACACAGGTATAGAGTTAGTATTCACTAATTAAAAAAAAATGCTGTTCGCTTTGGGGCTTAAAGAGTTAAAAGGTGTAACTAACTACTGAACCACTCATGATAATATCAGCCAGTCTAGTTGATTTGTACAATTTTACATTACATTACATTTTCAGATCAGTTAGAATCAAAGCAAAAAATCAAGTTTTCTTTTTTAATCGTTTAAGCCAGCTAAGTGTTCGGTTCACTTTGTTTTTTCCTTTGTGGATGATCCCGAAAGACTCCTCATGACAACCTTCAAGAAGAGTCTGATGACGAATATGACAACAGCCAAGAATAAAATCACCAACAACAGAACATCTATGAAATACAGCTGGTAAAAAGACAGATCCAGGCCTCGAGGTCTGAGGTACTGCAAACCACCCTGAGCCAGCGTGTATTCCACCCAGTCAGCGGCCTCCTTCACCGGTGGGCGCGGCAGCATTTTCACAGAGTTTGATATTCTTGCAGCTGATTCACGATAACTAAAACGAGGAAAGAATGGCAACCAATAAATTATTCGACATGCAAACTCGCCACCAGTATATTTTGTTACATTAAATCAAATCAACTTTAGTTTAACGAGGCTTTCACTGACAAACCTGTGGCCCTCGAAATTCCGGATCGAATTGGAATTTGGAAATGTTGGTTTTTGAGGAGAGGGGAAAACCGGAATTCCCGGAGAAAAACCTCTCGGAGCAGAGTAGAGAGCCAACAACAAACTCAACCCACATATGGAACCGGAAGTCAAGTCGAGCGAGCCCCAATTTCCGCTCGCTCGGGCTTTGCGTTTGCTCACAAGATCGACGAAGGAAAGAAAGAGGGACTGCTCGCAGTCTAAGGTCCCCTACTCTTTTCGAACAGTGTGTGGGTTCTTTTACGTCCCACAGATTATTAGGAACAAGTGTTGTGAGACGGGACCTAGGGTTACGTGTTGTCGAAAGGTTTGAAGTTTCTCTTGACAATACGCAAATCAGAGTACTGTTTTCAACGCAGAAGACAAAAATTTGTCATTCCTCCAGTGGTTTTGGCTGCGCTCACTAACATTAAGACCTATAAAAAAAAAAAAAAATAGCAGGAGTACATTCGGTAAAAGTTTTAGTGTATAATACTGTATTGCGTGGTTCATGTTGGAATGTAATTCAATATTTTGTTCTAAAAATACTCTGGAAAGGCTTTGCAGCTCCTTTCACTTTTTAAGTGACAACGAACGATTTTCGTCCATTAAGGTTTCGGATACTGTAGGAAATGAATCGAAATCAAAATCGGACTATAAATCGAAAGATTTGCAAATACTTAGCGGACGGTAATTCGTAACATTTCTAGTGTTTTTTAAATCTATGCTCGCGAGCGCTAATGGCAGCGCGACGTTGCAAACAGCCCGCGGGAAAAGCAGTTTTGCTTCCTGAAGATTCCCGGTTCAAAAATGATGTGATTTTCTAAAATTAAACCTTGTCTAGTCTGTATGAGAGCTATTTTAACTTGGTGTTTGTCGTTTTTCGGTCCTTGATTCTCGTTCTTCGATCCTCAATAGCCTCAATATGCCAGTCGAAACGAAAGTCACCAAACGTAAGAAGTGTTCACTTCTTGCTTATTCATTCACTTCTAATCCAAAGCGCTTTCAAGAAAAATCCAATCACTTTTCTTTCGTTTGTTTTTCAGCATTGTGTTTCAAATCGTTAAGCCAATAGTTATGTGTATTTTGGGAAAATTCGAGGCAACCGCCTGAAAAAAACACTAATCTTCTACCCTCCCTGGCCTCTTCAGATTTTCCTGGGGCTTTGACCGCCCCATCCCTCCGAAATTTCAAAATTCCTTCCGTGGTGGGGGTATGGATATTTTCTGAAAACACACAATTCTACTTTTCGAATTTTTCACCTTGTAAGCAGTAGTCACATGAGCGGCTCTATGGCGCCTATTTTTTCCCTACGTACCAAGGACAGACACAGTTTCCCCACTTGCAGTTGTTGCTCTGTAAGTGGAGCATCTGATGTTACTGTAATGCATTTCTTCAGTAAGGCCCGTTTCAAACGTCGAACTTCTCATGTGCCGAATCTAATGCAAATAAGAAAAATCTATTGTTTTCGCTCATTTGCATTAGATTCGGCACATGAGAAGTTCGACGTTTGAAACTGGCCTAATACGTACAACCTAAATTGCATCCACACGTTCTGTGAGCAATTTCTAATTACATTCTATTGAGTTTTCATTGTTTTTTGGACTGCCCGCCCTACATTTTAAGTTTCACGTTGAAAAAGAAGTACTGATACGGTTAGCGATAACATCTGTTAAACTCTTGAGGGCCTCAGCAACGACTCTCTGAATACATGTAAGCTTATGTGAAGTGTCAATATCATGACCGGTCAAAAACGAGATGTGACCGAGCTAAAATTTGGTTGGCCGCGGACAACATGACCGGCAACTGTCCGAAAATTATTCTGAGCCCTGCAGCGTAAACTATGCTTAAAAGTGATCGAGAAACACAAGTCATCTGACTTAGAAATCATCAAGAGGTTTCTTTCCTTGGAATCAGTTAATCAATGTCATTATCATGAGCATCGGCAGTTCAGTAGCTAATGAAACGCTCGTTCTTTCTCGATTCCGCGTTTATCTGATACTTTATTTCACATTGTCGGCGTTTCCGCTCGGTTTCGTTTGTTTTCCTTAGTAAGGACGTTACGAACATCAACAATCCCGTAGACGCCATGTTGAATTAGGGAAAAGCGCATGCTCATTTTACAAATCTAAGCATTGCCTGGAACGCAAAAGTCTTGCCTAGAACAAACCTAGCAAGGGTGAAACAGTCTGTACATGTGTAAACAATCCTTTCCTAACTAAAATGTTAGCTACCCTTCCCGGTTTTTATCCTCACCTTGCTTTTTTTTTTATTTTTATATTTTTTTCTGTAGTGTAAATGGGGTTTAAATAACTCTACCCCATATTCTTTCCCTTGGATGGGATGTCCATAGAAAGAATACCTCGGTGTAAAGATCAGGCCTGCCTTTACCGAACGATTTGCTGGTCAATCTAGTGAAACGATCTTGGCTTAGAAGTCGTTGCGTCATTGCATGACTGCGAATATTTCTTTGTTTTCGCTTGGAGGTATTACATTTCTCTTCTCGTGTTGAAAAATATTTTTCAACACTCGAAGAGAAATGTCGTATCTCCGCGCGGCCAAGTAATATCCTCTATATTATAACGTCTTTTAACTCACCTAGGGCGGCTCAACACCTTGCGGATCAAACTAACAAATTCCTCTGAGGTTGCGGTCCGCAAGTCCACTGTCTCCCCAAACCCAGCTTGCTTTGCCATATGGGCGTTATCAAACTGATCACCAAAGAAAGGTGAACAAATCATGGGCACTCCATGGAAGGTTGACTCCAGAATCCCGTTCAATCCCGCGTGTCCTATAAACAGGCGAGTTTTGGGGTGTCCAAGTATGTCGTTTTGAGGTAGCCACGGTAACAGCTTGACGTTGTCACTAGCTGAGAATTTAGAAGTGCCTGGAGAAAAAGATGTTTCTTGCTGTTAATACTAGATAATAGATTTGGGTCTGCAGGGGAATTCCAATTTTTTTTGCACTAAAATAAGAACTTCAAAGTTAAAGATCTCGGGTACAGGTCTTTTTCTAAAGACAAATTTGAAAGAGCTAAAGCTGTTTTGTTGTTTTCCGCTTAAGCAATAAACGTGGAACTGAGTGTGGATGATATATGAAATGAATCATATATGAACTGCGGAAATGATCCTCGCAGTTGTGAACGCAATTTATGCAATTGCGAAAATAAGCCTGAAAAAAAAAATTCAAGTCCTGAATTTTTTTTCAGGCTTATTTTCGCAATTGCATAAATTGCGTTCACAACTGCGAGGATCATTCTTCATTTGAAACGTGGAACTGTTGACCAAGAAAAATATTTTAAGCATGGGTAATATAATTTAAGTACTTTAATTGGTGAAATCAGAGTACTATGAAAATAAGTGAAATGGTGTTTTCAAAGAACCTAATGTTTGTTAAAAAAAAAAAAAAAGCAATGGAAAGCTAAGAATTGATACGTTTCCAAGTATTAGGGTTCATTCAAAAAGTATCGTCACTTTACTAATGTGCTTCTTTCCAACACTGAATCTAGATCTCGGCTTTACGGTTCTACGAACCAATTTTCAGCTTCTGTAAGAGTTCTAGATCTCCTTTTGTCACCGAATAAATTAGTCTTATCCGACCTACCCTCTAACTTCAGTTTCCAGATAACTTTTTGCGGAAGTTTAGAGAACGCCTCAGCCATCACCTTCAGCATTGTTTCCTGAAGTTCATAGTACTCTCCCATTACAGTACCAAACGACACCAAGATCACTCCTTCGTCACCAGCCTTCTGCATGAACTGTTCTAACTCGTCTGGTAGAGGCTTAGCAGGACTGGGTAGAAAAGGACCAACAACTCGAGTGTCTTACGGACCAAAAAAAGAAACCAAATTAAATTAATACAGTCGAACCCCCGCTAGCGGACACTTTTCTTAGGCGGGCAAACCACACCTCTCGTAAGCAGATACCACAGCAATGTTCAAGGGTGTTCGCTTACGGGAGGTTTGACTGTATCAGTTTAACGATGTACGATACGATAATGGTTTCAACTGCTTGTAGCAAATTTGTTGACTAAGTTGAAACGTAACAGCTTTCTCATCTCAGCTAACACAGACATCAGCAAAAGAGGGTAGAAAAGACCGTTTTTCCATCAGAGGGATGGTTGAGATAATTAACAAAAGTCTCAAAAGTCGCTCCTGGCGGGCCCTTACAGTGGGTATATTACGGCATGTGATTAGTACAGGTAGAAACCACACATCACTCAAGCCGATAAAACTGCTTGGTGAAGTAGTCCATATGTTGTTTGTCTTTTCACAAATGACACTGTTAGAGGTACTACCGGCTCCCCACTCCCTTACTTTTTAATATGCTACACTATTTTGCACCCCAAATACTTACTCGGATAGATGGGTCTTGGATGCTCCAACCCAAAAGGCCTCTGACCGATTATCAAGTCAGCTCTGCCGAGAGTCTCCTGTATGCTCTTGTCGGGCGTGATGTTATGCTTAGCCTTGATCTTGCCATAAAGCGGACAAAGATAGCGGGAGTATAAATCGTACATTGACATCCACTGCAACAGATTCTTGGCTCTGTCCAAAAGACTCCACTCATCGGACAGTCGAATACCAAACTGAGGAACGTAAGAAGGTGAAGACGGCAACCCGAGTGCAATCGATGTAGCGGGCGTAGAGAGACTAGACGAACTTAGCACAACATATGGAAGCGATAATTCATCCGCGACTAAGGACGCACAGAGGTACAACAGTTCACCAACAATGACATCTGCATCACGAATTTCTTTCATCAACTCCGTGGTCATGGCCAGAATTAAATTTCACGCACGCGCAGTAGCTATTGGCACTTAGAAAAAAACCTACGAACACAAACAACAGAATTTTACAGAGATATGTGAGAAGGCACAACTTCCACAATAAATAGCACGAGCTGCAACAAAGATAAACAATTTGTTCGATCTCATATTGAAAGTGTAACGTGTTTAGATATTAGTTTTGGCAAAATTGAATTCGCAGATTTAAGTTTCGCACTTCCCAGCAAAAAAAGTACAAACAATATATTTTACCTTCGTCTTCCATACAAATGTCTATAAAATCGACCATCGCGCTCCAAAATGCCACTTTTTGTTGGTTCCTGACAACAACACAATTGACAAATTCGCATTTGTTCGGTCCGAAACTTCAAGAAGACATTCGTCTCTTTCACATTTCAGTGTTTTCGTCCTCTGAAAATGCATCTTCGTCCTTCCCATCTCATCCAAACAAAGGTAAAAGTTCGGCTCGTAATACAAACACACGGTAGCGTGACGACTTCAATCATTCGAGGATCCCTGCGTGTTAAAATACTGTCTTCACCTCACAACATCTTTGTTCATTTTTCGCCGCCATCTTGCTCTAATAACTTGGTGTAGGCCTAAGTACTAGTTTATTGCTTTAGTACAGGACTAATGATTGGTCCTATTGTATGGCCACCATAGTGATTATATAAGAAAACCCATTATTGGTGAAATAAACAAACAAGGTAAAATTGCCGCGAAATATAAATAAATATGACTTATGAATGACTTGTACACATGACTAAGAATATAAACTGTTGAGGTATTATTTAATTTATTTTTTTGTAATCCATACCTCGTCTTTATCGTTCAATTTTTTCATACAAAACGATCTAAGCTGTGTTATCTCATCCCTAGAGCCTGCGTCTCGGTCAGCGGTGCAGCGTGCAAAAGTGAAATGAATTTCTGGCCATGGCTGAGTAAGTCATCACAGTATTGTGACTGGATGAAGGAAAGTGCCAAGAGCTGTTCTCTTCACTCGTCATCGGTTTCCTTTCTTTTGAACCGGTTGGAAAACGTTTTTCCATGCTGTCGTCGAAAAATCGTACATGTGGCTCCCCAGAAGCATACCTCTGCGATGACCCCACAAATATCATAACCTGCCAACGAGGAAAAGAAAGCCAATTTCTTTTGATATTTTCTGATGCAACTCGGCTCTAAGTTTTAAGTTAAACCCCAAAATATTTTCAGTTTTTGCTAAAATTAATTTTGCATCAGTTCGGAACGCATTGCGTATTTTTTAACCATCTTGACTTTTTATAGGCTGTAAAAGTTACGAAATCTAGCCATCATCTGTCACACGACCGAGCTAGTAAGGGACGTTGTCTATTCCTGATTTGACGTCACAAAATGATTTGCATCGCGGTAAGTCTTTGTAAACAAGCATGCAAAGCAGTTTGTGACGTCAACAAGGGAATAGGCCCACGCTCCTGCAAATCTGCAAATCTGATTTGCATATCTTAAATAAATAAAGGATATATGGATTAAGCACGGAAAGTGCCTCAGGTCACTCTATTTGTCAGCTGTGGCGATAACCCTCCTTTGTAGTTAATTCGTCTCTACGCAGGCTATTGTCGATCTTGCCATTGCACAATTTGCTTTCCAAATGAAAAGACGTCCTTGCTTGTTTTAGAAAAGCCAAAAGTTACTCTTGTTTAGTTTTTGCTACCTTCATCGGAACTCAGATGCAAGCTTTGATCCAGCTAGGGCATTGCTTTCACAATACTGGGCTTCTTGGCATCGATGAAGTTTAAACATGCTAAATCCTAATTTGCATACCTCGTGGCCTCTCTCCGCTAGTTCTTGCCCAAGTCTGGCGACAAACATGAAGTGGCTTCTTCCAAACATAGGAAACATGGCAAATTTCGCAGCCAAGCAACTTGAAAGGCAGGCATAGAACAGAATCGTTCGGAGTGCCGCCATCTTTGTTGTAGTGGCTTAACAGCAAATATTGGTTTAAGTAACGCCTCGACGTTTGAAACTATTTCTGTCACGAAAGGATTTTTCAGGGATGCTCTTATTCTTTCGTCAAGTGCGCATCACATTGAGCTCAAAGCTACACTAGGAATTGAACAGGAAGTTTGTTTTATGATTTCGTTGAGAAAAATAATAAGTTGGTTGCAGCTTTCTTTCCCCAAATTTGGTATCCCTCTGTTGTTAGCACAACCACAAGTGAATCGGTATTGAGTACGCTGTGACCTACTACCGGGTAAACTGGAGTTATTGAAGGGCGGTCTTATTTCCGATACACTGCCTGGGAACTGGGTTATGCTGAGATAATTCAGTTCCATTTTTACCGACTCTGGCAAACTGCTGAGCCACTACTCCTCCATCGAGATATTTCCACTGACGTCTCATGTTTAATTAGCAATTCCTAAAAAAAAAAACCTGTTGTTATAGCCTGCGTCGCAGACAGTGCAAACCCCCGGTACACACATATCTAGGTTTTCAAGCGTTCGCGTGACAAGTCCGGCTGCAACGCAGGCTACGTTGTTATAGAGACTATGTTCTTATTACTCGGGCTGCCCACGTCTCGCGCGGTGCCCGGGTCTAAAACTACCGACGGTTCTTCGTTTTCGTCGTCGAGTATCATCCACAAAGTGCACTTCCGGCGTTTCTGCGCAAGCGCTAACTATTTTTAACAGAGTGATGCCTGTTGTCACGTATCGGAAAATGTCGATTCACCTTGTGTCTTTTGAAGTCTGAACAAACAATATGTTAAGAGAAGTGTCTATGCGAATGTTTGCAAGTTCAGCGGCGAGAAGAAAGCTTTTAACATGAGTAAACTTAACTCCAGATGGACTGCCGTGTTTCCTGGTGTCTGCTTCAGTAGACTGCGAGTAGTCTCTAATTTTGGCGATGGATTGTGGGGCGGGCGAAAGACATGTGCGCGCGGGAAGTTGCGAGGAGACGCGACGCGAGGGGAGCGCCAAAAATTAGAGACTACAGACAAAGGGAGTTTGACCTTTCACGGCCGAGTGATTCGGAAGTATAAATCTCATATCAACAGCAAGAATGATGCCTGTTGTCACGTATCGGAAAACGTCGATTCACCTTGTGTCTTGAAAGTCTGAACAACTAATATGTTAAGAGAAGTGTCTATACGAATGTTTGCAAGTTCAACAGCGAGAAGAAAGCTTTTAACATGACCAAAATTTAACTCCAGATGGACTGCCGTGTTCCCCGTATCCGCTCCATTGAGATGTACATTTTGTTGAATAACTCAAGTACGGGATATCACACACCCCTGAGACTTTGACAGGTAGTTTATTTACTATTGGACTTCAATTTTTGAATGATAAGCGATTAGTTTTTACAAATGTACTAGCGTCACTTGAAACTGTCCAGAAACGTTCCTTTCTTGTGTTTCAAATGACCCTGGATTGACGTATTTGTAAACAGTTTCACTCTGCTAATTAATTTTCTACTCACATTTCACCGAGACTCCATTAACGTTTATGCGAAAAATCCTACATCGTTCGATAAGCGTTTCCTTTCTCAAACAATTATCCATCGAAGCGAAAAAAAAAAAAAACCGCCGACCGGTTAGCTCAGTGGTAGAGCACCGGACTACCGTGCGGGAGGTCGCGGGTTCAAACCCCGGCCGGACCAACAGTCAGGGTCTTTAAATAATTGAGGAGAAAGTGCTGCCTTTGTAATGATATCTGCAAATGGTTAGACTTTCTAGTCTTCTCGGATAAGGACGATAAACCGTAGGCCCCGTCTCACAACTCTTCATAATTAATTCTGTGGGGCGTTAAAGAACCCACGCACTGTTCGAAAAGAGTAGGGGACGTAGTCCCTGGTGTGGTGGTCTATCTCTACTAGAATGTGGAACTTACGGGGGAGGGATTTGCAGTTACGGGGCTACAGTAATTGGCGCACGCTGTTGTAGTGTCCCTGCCAGGTCTCTGGCGAAGCTAATAAAATAAAATAAAATAAAATAAATAAAATGAAAACAAGTGTGCTTATTTTTTTTTTTTGGAATCAATACACTACTAATATCACCTTGCATAACGATAAACCTCTGTGGCCTAAAGGTCATTGTTCCTGCCTGTGACGCAGTTAACCCGGGTTTGATGTCTTTTAGTGGTATATATCACGGGCTTTATTTTTTCTGTTTCTCTGTTTCTTGTTCTTCTAGAAATATTTTTTACAAGTGTTATAATTATTGTTCTCAATGGTTGAGCTGTATTTTAGAGGAATATATGTTGGTAGGGGTCTAAAGAAATAGACTCCAACACAAGCTAAGCACAATGCGTCCGATGTAAGAAAGACAGACTTCCCTCTATTCTTTTGTTTAGCGCTAAGTTAGGGATACAATACTGTTTTTTGCAAGCCCGAGTTTAGGCTAATTGTAGCCTCTTGTTTTCGGTCAGATTTCTAGGCTTGTGTCGGTGCAGGTCCTTCAGGCTTTTGTGTGCGAATCGAACCCAATTACCTCAGCGCACAAAAAAAAACAAACAAACAAACAAACAAACAAACAAAACCGATTCCCTTTAGAATGACGTACTATCCAGATTTTCAAACGTACTTGGCACAATTGATAATCATGCATAGGACATTGAAAAAATACAATAAAAAGATAGGTCACTGTGCTTTTTTTCGCCCTGCATGACTGTTGTATTCCAAGTGTTTTTACTGAGCTGCGCGAGAAATGTTTGAAACTTGAACAACGGAAAAGAAATTATTATTATTTATGGAGCAAAAACTATGAAAAGTAGTGAAACCTAGAGCCTATTTGTTTGTCTCAGGCATAATCTTTCATTATAGTGATTTCAAATTGATCGATCTTGCAAATAATGTAAGGAAATTGGACCACTACGTCGTCATGCTCCTCCCTGGCGCTATAAATGTAGAGTTTCACATTATTTGTTTTTAAATAACACAACCAGACCCCGCTCGCTTTTTCGATCGTCCCCACTGACCGAGAGCCTGGAACAGGCTATGGTCGGCGAAAGCTTAATTTTAGCGAGACAGTAGTTACACACAATTTATTGACAAAATGCTACTGAACAGGACTGAAGGACAACATCCAAATGTTGTGACACGAGTTAGATTGCCGATAGGCTTGGCTCGTCGCCTAAATATAACTGTGAAAGAATCCAATATTTACATCGTCCTACCGTTCTACTTAACATCTTGATCGATGAATTTAATTCCAATCATTGGCAGATCCTCCGCAAAACTCGAAAAAGGATAACTGGAGGATTGTGCACTCTTACGTGTAAATCTCGAGGACGAGATGATCTCCGTTAATTTACCAAGCGATCAGTTTTTTTCGCTGACAGCAGTGCTCGGCCTCTACTTGGGGGATGAGGATTGGTAAAAAATTGGTTCAAATTACCGCCATGAAATTTAACATGCGTAAGATAGAGGAAACATTACGGGTTTTTTTAGCTTGTCTTTTCTCCGCCGTGAAAACGAGACCGCATTGAGTCATTAGCGTTTCTTTTGCAAAGGCATTTCAGATAATATGAGCTACAATTTATTCTTATTTTTGTTTGTTTGTTTTTCCAAGTTTACGAAGTTTGTAGGCTGGCAACCGTCTTTGGATGGACCACAACCTATTCTGAATGCAAACGAACAACAACCCATGAGTTTGCATGAAACTGCTAAGGTTTTACGAGTCCGTCTCTATTAGTATCTTGGTTTTCGCATAACGCCACAAGCCCTTCCAAACATAGCCTCCTTTGCAGACGCGTTCCTTCCCCACGAACGTCTGCTGAACTGAACTGCTACTTCCGTTCGCCGGCGGTTAGCCTTTGTTTTGAAGAAACCACTAACGAGCTACGTAAGAATGGAAATCGACACCCGTGAAGTAATTTCCAGCAGACGATTCACGTGCACTATCTGGTTCATACTAGTCACGCTAAATTCCCCCTAACAAAATATTCACAGTTCTGTCACTTGAAAAAGCTATTTTTCAAGAGCATATCAGCTGAGTTTAAGGTTGACACAAACTAGGGGCGCTTTCCTTTTGCATGGAAAACCCGGTTGTCCCGGTGGTAAATCAAATGGAACAGACTTTTCCACTGGAAATTTCTTGAAAAAAGAAAAAGGAATACCTTCTGAGGGATTCCTCTTGTCTCGTTTTTACCGGAATGATCGAAAAATCCTGTACCATCTTCGGCGTCCCACTAGTTCCATGCTCCTTAAAGCCGCGGCTACACGAGCGAATTTTTGCTTGCGATGGTGATGCGATTTTTTTGGAAAATTGTCGCGTCACCGGCGCGCGGTGAAAATCACCCGTGTAGCCACCCTCGCACAGGTGATGCGACAGCTCAAAAAATCGCAGAAAAAGAATCGCGAAAAGTTAAAATCATTCAATTTCTCGCGATTGTTTTCGTGCGATTTTTTACCTGTTGCGTTGCCAGTTCAAGGGTGGCTACACTTGCGATTTTCATCGCGCGCTGGTGACGCGACAAAATTGAAAAAATCGCATCACCATCGCAAGCAAAAAATCGCTCGTGTAGCCGCGACCTAATGAATTAACGCGCGGTTTGACAAGCGTGTTTGCACTGAATCTCTCTTTTGCTCGTCTTGTTCCGTTTTTATTCAGGACAATTTGTCCTGTTCCCGTTTAACAGAAAATTCTCTCCGGTTTTCCTTTCATATGGAAAGCGCCCTAGGCGGCAAGTCGCAGGGACAAGTCTCTGCGATAAGCCGCCTTTTGTGCACTGCCTGGGAGACATAATTGCTGGGTCTGGAGGCCTACCAAGTACACACGAGGCGATCTATCGCAGCGATTTGTCTATAGGAGGGTAAATTAAGCTTTCCTATTAGTTCATTTTTAATTTTGTCGCGGGGACAGGTCGCATTTTAGTGCACACGAGGCGCGACACTGAAAATTTGTGTTAATTTGTCCGTACGACTTGCTGCACGAATTCAAGCAGATATGATCGCCGCGACAGCATTTTCGCATGAAACGAGGCATGTCACACGAGACGACTTGTCGCTACGACTTGTCCCTGCGACTTGTCACCTAGTGTGTGTCGATCTTTGTAGCCTGCGAATACAGTTGCTTCTCATCGCTCCCTGCCGCCGGGAGGTAGAAAGAGGCCATTTGGCGAAGTCATCATCAAGTCACATCAAAGCATTACTCTTTCTTTTTGTTCAAATTGAGGATTTTTCGTTTCCCGTGAATCTTCAGGTCCGTTTCAATGTGACCCTACAACAGAAGCAAAATATTAACAGTTTAACTGCCAAACGTGATTCTAAGGTACAGGGGCACCCAACGAGCCAAACCAGCCAACAGTTGTAGAAAGGCATTTTTAAGTACGTTATGGTGTTTGAAGTCTGTTTAAAGTGATGTTTTGGTTGGCTAGAAAACTTTGATCTGTTCGGATTCCCTAGCTGAAATGTTAATTGCCCGAAAATTTTAGGGAACAAAATCTTTCTTTGAGAAAATACAAGCTGAAATGAGCTTTCTAGGGAACCTTTTTTTCTTTCCGAAAATGCTAGGTGACGTTTTCTACAGCCACGCACTCTTCAATCGACGCCGAAAGCCTTAGGCGAACTACCCTCCACCGAACAGATATCTATCGAAACTTGTCGTTGGGTGCCCCTGAAGGTAGTTGAGCAACAAAGAAAAAAATAACTGTACTCAGACGAAACAACAATTCAGGACGACAGTTCGATCCGAAGAGGAAACACGAAAGACATGTGAGCGGATTTCAACTAAGAGTCGAAAGACAGAGCGCGCTTTTGTTTGTTCTATTTTTTTTGTCACGTTTGCGTTAGTAAAGCACGAAGGAACGAAATTCTGACATACGAATGTAAGTGGTTAGTCCTGGGAGCTTCGAGTTCACCACCCAATAAACTGTTCCAAGAAGGCGATTGTGCAATCGTTTGTTTAGATACAGCACTGTCTTGTATACCGTTAATCCTCTATTTCGATGCAGCGTTTTGTTCATTTTTTTTAGTTTTGTTTGTTTGGAGAACACTGACGTAAAAATCAGTCATGTAAGTTCGCACTACTCGACCTACCTTCACTGCAGCCCCAACAGCTACAACGTCAAGCAAGAACGTATCATGACCATATATGGAAGGTAGTTCGTAATACGTCACGTCGTGATTCTCTGAACAAAATAAGAAATGTGGACATAATTATCAGTATTGAAGTTTTCATTCCTAGTAAATTCGCACCACAGTTTTTGATTTGTTGTTGTTTTGTACAACCCTTAGCTACTAGATACTGA
Organism: Pachyseris speciosa; assembly: GCA_016490735.1. Taxonomy (NCBI): domain Eukaryota; kingdom Metazoa; phylum Cnidaria; class Anthozoa; order Scleractinia; family Pachyseridae; genus Pachyseris; species Pachyseris speciosa. Next base: position 250,738 of record JAEMWC010000791.1, read on the forward strand.
TCAAGTTTGACTCGGCTTCTTCCCGAGCAGCCTAATTCCCACCAAGGGTTGTGACCACTGTATTCACGTTTGCTTATTTTGCGAGGAGTTAATTATTATGACTGAGAAAAGCGTAAACTACAGCACTGTAGAGCTTTCCCGAGATTTCAGCGTCCAGGGGCTCGTTTCTCGAAGCTCCCGGTAATTACCGGGCCCGTTAAGCTGTTTTGTTTTCCATTCCAGATGGGAGTTTCAAAAGTTTTGAAAATTATGCAGCAAAGTTACCAGCTAAAGAAACAAAATGGACTTCATTAGGTCAGAACACACCCTACTTTTCTTGAGATCTTGATTTCAAAATACGATTTTGGGCCCGTTAAGTTACCGGGACTTTCGAGAAATGGGCCCCAGAAGCCATCCTTAGAGAAAAAGGGCCATGTTATCGAAGGCAAAAATTTCAGCAGAACCAATTTTTATTACAATCACTTACAAGTCTTCAACTTCACCAATTCAGGCACAAACTAATACCCCATTTTAACGAAGCTCATTTAATACTAGTGGCAGAGTGTACGTGGGAGTAGCCCGCTCAGTCCCGTTTAACACCTACAACTCCTGACAGCACTTACGAGCTTCTTTAAGAAGGGTCTCTAGTTCTCTCTGTTGCGTGACTGGAAACAGCACATCAGACTGAACTCCTAACACCTACAAATGATACGACATGAAAAACGTAAGTTTAAGGGTGCGGTCACCGTTAACTCTTTTTAACAAATCAGCTATTTGGTGGCGATGAAAGAAACCCTCGGAAAACTAATGTAACGCCGAAAGCCACTTTATAGTTAAGCAGTATTTCCAGTTGACGTTAGCGTTTCGCAGCAGTGCATTCGAGGTTGTTCTGACTATCATTTGATTCTATGGATGAAAGGTGTTGCTATAAGAAAAGAGTTAAACCTTTTTATGTCAAAGGTTAAAGAGTAATCAAAGGTTAAAGAGTAACCTTTCTGACGTTGAAAGACAAAATAGTTGCGGAGTTCAGTAATTAATGCTACTCACAAGGGTGGGACACTGAATTCGCGCCACTCCTTCCACGAGAGAACTGAAGCCCTCTCCTAAGTCAAACAAGTCCATCGCCTAAATGAAAGTAAAATACAAGTTCGTGTAATGCGGTGCGCGTGTAATTTATTGCAAAAAAATGTAGAATGAGAACTGCAGCAACAAAAGTTTGGTTACAGTAAGAACAATAATAGTTCCGTCACCTTTGATATGTACAGGAGTGAGTTGGGATCATACTTGACACAAAAGCTGTCACCCTGAAAAATAAAATAACAATAATATAAATGAAAGCGCCGTGAACAAAATGTAACGCGTTTTTGAAAAAGTCAATCGAGTGAGTTTTTTTTATTATTATTATTTACACGTACGTTTTAGATCGAGTGAAAACGCCGCGGACTAGCAAGAAGAAAATTTTTATACCTGATAATCAAGGTAGCTCTCGATCTCGAACTCTGGACAAAGGTTTGGTGAGATTGTTTTTGGGTCGTCAATCCGTTTCCGCCCAAATCTCTGCTCCCATTCTGGTCCGCTACGATATGTGATGGTCCCTACCTCCCTGGGTAACAACAACTGAATGTAAGTGTACAGTGTACATCACAGGCGACTGGGGTGGGCGTGGCAGTGGGCAGATAACGTTTTAAAGAGCTTACTGTAAGAGCGCCGTAAAGTGAAGTGTCTGACAACATTTTTGTTTTAGCCCTAAGACGTAAAACACTATAAAACTCTAGGAAATTACCAAACAGCTACCAAAAAAGTGATCACAATTTTTCAGCATTAAGCCGATAATATACTAGGAACTGAAAATAATCCGACACAATAACAACCGTGAATGATATATGAAATAAATCATACATGAACTGCGGAAATGAAATGAAATGAACAATGATCCTCGCAGTTGTGAACGCAATTTATGCGCCTGAAAAAAAAATTTTTCAGGACTACAACGGGGTTGTAGTCGGGCTACCCCGTTGTAGTCCTGAATTTTTTTCAGGCTTCTTTTCGCAATTGCATAAATTGCGTTCACAACTGCGAGGATCATTCTTCATTTCACAATAACAACCATTAACACAAAAATACATAACGACAGACATGCAAAATTTGTGACAACAACCAACCGAGCATGTTTCATGCCAAGTCGCGGATAGGGTCCATCGTAGTAAAAGCCTTTGTTCCAGTTTGGATCACTCATCAGAATTCTACGCTGAACATAACGCAGAGCTATTGACGCTGGGTGTGACTGAGCACAAGCAGAGATTGTTACCACTCTGTAAAGCAAAATATCAGAGTCTTCTCTATCAATTAACAAGAATTGGAAAAATATTCTTCGAAAACATAAGGGCTCAAAACATTTGTGAATGCAGAATAGTCTAGACCAGCTAGTCAAGAGGATACATTACAAGTACTATCTCAATGATAGAATTTTAAACTCAAGGCTGACGATAATTCTTGTGTCTGTAAAGTGTGGTTTACAAATTTCTGCTTGATCATGAGTTTCACTTGAAATTTCACGGCAGTACTTAAAAATAACTGGGGTAACCAGTTACCGGTAAGTAATTTTATTTGCCACACTTATTAATACTTACACTTACATACACAAGCACAAGAAGTTAATTACAACATCAGGTACTAAGATAACAACCATCTCATTCATCCAAATTTCCAACAGGATACAAATCTCTTTTTTAGACAGTTGACAAAGACCCCTACCTCCTATTCCCAAGCAGAGATTTACGAATCTACATTTGCATGGCTTTAAAATTAAAGCCTTTCCTTGCTCCATAGACAGTTGACCAAAAAAATGCCTTTACCTTCCTACTCGATCTGGGTACAAAGCAGCTGCATTTAGAGATGCCATGCCTCCCAAAGATGCACCAACTACAGCATGAACCTGTACATGGTCAATAAAAAGTACTGGGTGCAGTGATTTTGAATAGGACAAGAAACGGCAACTTAGTTTTATCATTAATTTTGTCATGTGAGTAGTCACTCTAATTTGATCGCAATGTTTTGACCTACTTTACTACTGTTCTTCACCAGGTGGTGCCATAGACTAGGCGCATTACATAGTATTGTAAGTAACAGTCAGTCCACCATCGCCTAAAGACCAGCAGTAAGTGGTCAAAATATCACAATCCACGTCAACACGGCAATTATTTTTATCAGACAAGCAATAGAACTAAGCTATCATTTCAAAAACATGCTGTCTGAATAAATGTGTATCTTTAAGAAAATACACAGGCTGCATTTTTGATAAAAAATACATGTTTCAACAGCTCTTCTGTCATCTTCAGTTTAAATTACACAAAGTTGACTTTATATTAGTGTGTAAAGGAATGCTAATTAGATATAACAACTAAAGGAAACATGACCATGTATACCCATTACAAAGAAAGTTTTAAATAACATGATTAAGCTGGAAATGTGTATCTTTAACAACAAAAATCAAATCAAATCAAAAATCAAAATACTTTATTTATCCACGGAGTCCATTTCACTAAATAGTGCTCTCCCATGGAGCCGTACATTAAAAATATGATAACTATTAATTTAACGATGACCAATAACCCATTGACTACTGGCTGTTTTTACATTTTCGGAGTGATTTTCCACCTATAAACGATGAATAGCAATTCGTGACCCTTTATTTGAACTACCAGGTAAAAGTGGTACTGTCCTAAGCCACTGGAGGCTCAAGGTTTCTGAAAATATCATTTTGACGTAGCTATTTTTTATCCGTGAAGCGACAACAATGGCCCAAGTTCAGTTTGCTTGCGATTTCTGCTAAATTTACAGCCATTTTTCATCTTTAGCGGCCGCCTGATGAGCACCATTAAGCATGACGGTAGCTAAGAGTCCACTTTCTCAAAGAATCGAGCAAGGTGATGTACTTTGTTGTTGAATTTGGCTCGTTACTCGACGAACTGGGAATTTGGCCGGTCGAACACTTAGTACCTTTGGGACTCGACTATTGATGAATTTCTCGACCCACCGCCACATATTTTGGAATTTCTGAGTACTGAAGATGACCACAAGCAGGAATTTGTGGCAGTAGGTCGGAGTGGCTGTAGACTTAGTTTATATGTGAAAGAATTGGTAGAAGGAACGGGTGCTGTCAAAAATTCTCGTCATTTCCCAGCATGCAATGTGGTCTAGATGTTGAAAATGGCGGAAAGGCCCGAATGCACTGGAACAAAAGGCTGTATCTACGCTCGGGAGAAGAATATGAACAAAAAAAGTTATTTCTAAGCTAGAAAAAGGACTGAATTTCGTTATGATGGTTGAAGTTTGGTTTTTCGGCGATGATTTCCTTAAAAAACATGAACTCCAAGGCAAAAATGGGCATTTTTGTCGTTTCTCTTTGACGTTAAAAACGGTCAGTTTCGTTCTTGTCCAAACTCAAAAGGCCATATTTGGTAAAAATCCCTACGTTTCTTGCATTTATTGGATATCCAAATCTAAAGGGTATTCCATTTCGTGCTCACAACTAACAGTTAAGGCAATATTCGTGCGATTGAGAAATATGCAATGTTTTGAAGCATGGGAGTTTTTTACAGCTGGTTTTGGCCGGCACGGGTGCCAATGGGTTATGTTAAAAATCGTAAAATAAGAAGGTATAGTAAAATGTCTAATTTATCTACAACTCAAATTTAGACGAGTTAAAAATATATTACAGTAAGTCCTAAAATTACTTAATACTTACTTACTTACTTACTTACTTAATTAATTAATTAATAATAAAAATTGTTTAAACTAGTGGCCTATTAATTTAAATATAGTAAAATAAGATTCTATAGTTTAAACTCTAATTTTATTATCTACTACTCAAAATTAGGCAAGTTAAAATGTATTACAGTAAGTCCTAAAATTACTTACTACTTAATTAATTAAAGCATAAAAATTGTTTAAACTAGTGGCCTGCTTAGCCTCACTAGGTAGACTGTTCCATGTTATGGCACCCCCACCCAAGAGAAGGTTTCTTAAAAAAGGAACTGCATTCTCTATTACCTATTTATTTTGCTTTCTAATAAAGGTGTCTATCTACAATGTATCAGCATAATTAAGCGGCCGTCGCTTAGCGACGAGCCGCTTCTTGCATTACCCTTTTTTTTTTTTTCTCGTCGTTTCGTCCGTCACTTGCCCCGTACCCCTCTCGGCCAGAGGAAGAAACAATGACAAGTAAATAAATAAACTATTTACTCTCCGGTGACAGGACTTCGAACGCGCGACCCTCAGATCTCATCGCCCATAGTCTGTACCTTATCGGATTGCGCCACTTGCTCCTCAGTTACCTTCACTAGAGAATTTTGTAATAATTAACGTGAGTGGCCAAAGTCACGAATCGTGAAAGCCTTTGCAAAAGAAATGTTTAGCCGGAATTGAATTACTTCAATATACATTTCATAGCAAAGGAATTTAATTGAAAACGTTTCTTTTGATCGGTTTTCAGCAACATATTGAAAAGGTTTAACTGAATCGCAAGAAAAATTAAGTTATAGCTTGATAAACCAAACCGCACAAAACACGCAAAGAATATTAAAGACCTTCAAAAATAATTTTGTTTAACGCCGAATACACGTTAGACTGATAGATAACATTTTTTACCTGTTATATTCTTCAGGTGTAACAATTCGTTACGAATTAGCTAACGTTTATACTTTCATGCGTAGCTAAACCGCAAACAGCTTATTAAATATTCAAAACGAGTTATTTTTGGACGTGTTAAAATTAGCGTAACCTCCAACATCTCATTAAATTTTTCAGTGAAATTTGTTGGGTACATAAAAATTTGTATCTCGCTTTATACTTATCGCTTTACAATAATTTTTATATCTTTGCGCTATTCGAATTCCGAAACCATTTTTGCGTTGACCGTAAAATAAAACTGCCATTTCTCTACGAGTGAGTAGCAATTTTAGCATACGACTACGGCTTTAAATGCGTTTCCGGTATACAGGTTGGTATACAACTTCACCCGAACTTGAAAAGTATCGTACTCACGTTGTATTTTCTTGTTAAGGATTAACTTTTACACCACAAGAGAGTGCAAACTATTGTGCATTTCAAGAATGAACTGTTCGCTATTGTTAAGAAAAAGAAGGGGCCATAGAATACGAAGCAATGTTTCGTGTTAGTTCACGGTCGACTAATTCACGCAAATTGAAAGGCTCTTGAACAAAAATATTTATTTAGGGGTCAGAGTAAGAAATCGCGAAAGCCTTTCTAAAAGAAATGTTTAGTCAGAATTGAATTCCTCCAACGTACCTCTTATAGGAACCGAATTTATTAGAGCGTTTCCTGACCCGGTTTTTGATGCTAAACAAGTATTGACCGAGTGGTGGACTAAGTACTAGTGATGGTGCAATACCGGAAGTCAAACCAACAACGCGTGTAGCTTTTCTTTTTCGGTTATCTTCGAGAAACTGGTCAACGGATCTAAGACGCCGGTTTATACCAAATTCTACGCAAATTCTTCGAAGTGCCAGTGTTTTGTCAAGCTTAATCGGAAGTTGGCGTTGGTATTTCGAGTAGTGAATATCCATAGAATCGGTTCACCATTTTTCCGTGTTAAATTGCAAAACCAGCTTACAATTTAAGCGACGACAAAAGGAAAAAGAAAATCAAGTGAAAAGGAATAGAAAAAAAAAAAACAGATCAAAGAAAAACAACTTGATGAGGTGGGGAATTGAACCACGGGCCGCACTGCTATAATACGAAGAGAACACACTAAACCACTAAGCCAGTAAACATTCCGTATATAACACATTGAAATTTAAACGACTTTATCATTCGGAGTCACGAATCGTCTGTCATGCAAACTTCAACAAACATTGAATTACGATCGACTGGAACTATATCCTATGTATTGATCTGGCTCGGATGGTCAAAAAGGCCGCTTCCAAATTGCTTGAGAATTTCTTGTTATGTAGTATTTAATATCACCCTTACCTTTTCTATTCCCAGAGAATCCAAGGTAAGAAAGAATGAATGCACCATGTCATCAACACTCACAACAGGAAAGGTTGTTGCATAAGGCTGCATACAAAGATCAGATCATTGGAATTAAATATAAGGACCATTAATTTTGCAACACCTAAAACAACTCACAAGTCCATCTCACATAAATATTGAAGGAAAAAGCTGGTCTCACTAGAACCACTATTCAGCCTAAGCTAAATGTGTAGGCAGTATTCAACCTAGGTTAGCGTTAGGGTTAGATTAGCAGTGAATCTGGGATCAAATATTAATTTGAATTTGCAACGCTCTCAGGTGTAGTGTAGTGTAGTGTAGTGTACATGTAGCACAATCAGTAGTATAGTATAGTGGTGAAGACTGTCCACTACTGATCTGAAGGTGTGGTTTCAGGCGTCAACGAGTACCCAGATAAAATTCTTTGTTTTGATATTTCAGTGTGATATTGCTAATGGGGGGATGTGGAAAGGGAAGGTAGAATGGTTATGGCATCAGGGGGGGGGGGGGGGAGGGGAGACATTAGGGTTAGAGAGGGGAGGTTAGGCGATATAAGGAGGAAGAGAGAAAATGAGAGTACAGAGATTTCTTAGTTTTTAATTGTTACATGTAATTTTTCATTTTAATATTATTTATATCTAAATAAATGCTTCCAGACCCCACCAAAAAAACATGTCCCTCCTCCCCCTTTTTTTTATGCACACCCCATAAAGAAGATCCTTTTTCAGGTGGTTGAACTTAAACTTGAATAGCCAGAACAAAAGATAAGTGTGAAGATATACAAATATTACCTTATTTGTTACTGGATTGATTGATGAAGGCCCACTGTGGAAAAAATGAGAGATAATCAGCAATATTAAGCAAAAAAACTTACAAAATTTTGAGCATGCATGCATAGAAACCGAGCACAGCACTGCTGCTTATAATTTAACTGTACCTTGAACCATAACATCCTCCTAAGTTGTTACAGCAAATGATGAAGAACTTGTCAGTATCCAAAGCACATCCAGGACCAACAAAGCTTTCCCACCAACCTGGTGTTGGATTATCCTGCAGAGTAACAGTTAAAGTTGATGATATTATAAACCAAGCAATCGTAGACTTCAAAATACATGTATATCACACCTTTAATTTGGTGATTGAGAGTCTTACCCGCTGGTCACTAAAACTTCAGTTTTACACAAATACGGGGCTGAAAAGTAAAACCCTGCAGCCTGTAAATGGTATAGTTTTGCAATTTTTGAAGAGATTTGCATGTCATGGGGCAAAATCAAGTTCTTTGGAACTTCAGACATCAGTGGAAATCTGTAAATGCCTTCTAACAACAGATTGGATTGTCACTGGAGATCTTGGAAATCAACAAGTCTGTCAGATATGGAAAATTTTAACAGGTTTAATAGAGCCATTTTCCATTGAGTGTTGTAAAACTGTAATTGCAGATCCAAAAATACACATAATAACATAATATTACTCTGATCAATCACAGAATAAGACATTATATGCACACCAAGAGAAACCAATAAGAGTTGAATCTGACCAAATAGATAATAGATAACTATACTGTCTAATACAGTCATGCAAAATGGCATTATACACAGAATAAGCAATTAAGTCATGGTTTTGGTTTTACTTCTCGCAGGTTCAAAAAGTGGTGCAAATTTGGTAATTAATCGTGCAGCAAAGAATAGTTGTAAAGCAAAACCAAAGAAAATATAAATCACTTTTTTATGTTTAATTGTAAACCACTCTAATAACCCAATATAATTACATACTACTCATGCAGTGAGTACTCAGCACTTGTAGCGCAGCTGGATGTAGTTGCAGGCTATGAGTTAATTACATTTATAATTTTAAATCACACATTTTAGCCACAAATAGGATGTTTTTAATAGGATTTCAAGCTCTTACTGCCTCCCCATCCCCCGTTCAAAATACCACATTCCTTTGGCCCTACCACAGTGGTTATATTCTTGAATAGATGACTCTTGAAACATGGGCTATGAATTTTAAAGTCCACTCACTGAATGGCTCTTAGCATGCGACGAAGCAGACAAACCAGTGCACAGGAGTACCACATTGTCTTTCGCTTCATTCAGCTCACCCCAAGTTTCATAAGCTACTTGTAGCTGCGGTATTACTCCATCATTATACTTGAACTGAAATTGTTGGTCAAACAAAAATGTCTTGAAGCCTGAATTGACTTTTGAGTAGACTGGATCAACACCAAAAACACTGGATCTGTATAAACAAAGGAACAATATCTCAAGCAAATCTGTATTTTCCCTAATAGCATATTATGCAAAGTTTCTGTGATGATATTGTGCCTCATTGACATTAACATTTCACACAACAATATCATGGGGGAAAAAGAAAAAAAAGTATCAAAATTAATAAATGAGTGAGCTGTGTTCTGGCATAGTGTAATTATACAACAAAAAAAATGAAAATTTGGTTTATCAACGGGGTTGATAATGTAAATTGACCACCATACAGGGATTCAATTAGCTGACATTTTTTTCGAGCATTAGCCTAGACTTGCCACAAGACGACCTCTCGAGTCTCACAGCAGAAAAGCCGAGAGGGCAGATCTTTTTAGGCCACGAAGCGGCTGAGCAAGCGATGAAGTCGCGAGAGGTCGACTTGTCTCGCTTGAAGGGTTTTCATTTGCATTTTGCGCCAAAAATGGAGAGCGGCATGGCTTAAGGCGTGACTCGCATTTGTCAGTTATCGCTTTTGCAATCTACCCCACGTTGGAATTTCAACCGCAAGTCACGTTTCGTTGCTCAAAATTACTTTTGATTGACAACTTTATCCCCAAGGGTCCCAAAGATCTACTCTAATTGGTCTTAAGCGCAGCGACCCGTTTTTGGGTCGCTAAAATTGGCGCCAGTCAAGTATGAAAAGTCCTTCGTCCCACACCATATTAAATAGGACGAAGGACTTTTTCGAAAGTCTAGCATTAGCCCTTCGTCGGAGCGAATCGAGGAATTGTGGGTTGTGTATGGTTTATATACAGAAAATGGAGCTACGCTATTGTTGGTAACATGGTAACGTGAAAAACAGGAATAAATTAATTGAATGAAAAGCGCTCGTTGATACTGTGGGGATTAACCCTTTAAGTGTCAATCGTACGAATTCGTACGATAGACAGGGGTACCACTTTCAAGCTTTGCCACATTCTCAAATTTAGAAAGCTGGTTATGATGGCCTGTTTCTAGTGTCAACCAGTAACTGTTTTAGGCCTGAAGGGCAAATTAACTATGGATAACCTTTGATTACCCTTCCATATCATTGTTCCTTTTCAAGCAAAACCACAAATGCCCATTTTATGCACCATTGAGCATTTTGCGAAAATCACACATCTTTGCTTTAACCTCTTTAATTTAAAATCTCCTTTTGAAAGCAAAATTTTCTAATGACAGAAAACTTTCATCTCTCGACTGAGCATTTACCTTCAATTCTGCCTCTGGCGCCTACAGTGAGTCAAGCATCAGCTATTTCATTCGAACCACTTTTGAAAGCCTCTGCATTCCTCTTTGGCGCTCGAATTGCATTCTGGGAACTGTGATGCCACAGCGAAATGGAAGTCCTGACATCAACAATTTCTAGATTTTTTATAAATGTCGAGCCACTCGGACCTACTAGCGAAATATTGTAAAAGTCATGTTCTTTGCAAGTCAAATCTCGCCAAAATTGCCTTGCTAGGTCCAAGAATCCACCGCAGAATGGTGAGAGAAACAACCTCAAGTTCAGAGCCGCCATGCTTTGACACGAACACTTTTGGCGTCCCAGTCGGCATGAAATTATCCCTCATCCCTGGTTTCGTTCAGAGATTTGCCGCTACTCTCCATTCCAGCTTAATGATGCCAGACTGGGAGCTTCTGCAGTGGAAAATGGCTTGAAAACACACTTATAAACCGAGTACTTACCCCGGGGGGGGGGGGGGGGGGGGGACTCGCATATGAAAGGGGCGGGGATGCTCGTCGGAAATTTTGAATTAAACCCCTAAAGGAGACCGATCTGGGCGTGGCCCAAGCTTTTTTTGACCCCTAAAAGAGACCATGTTTAAACACAGACAAATGAAAAATACAGTGACTTTTAATGACGGCAAAGACATTATCATCTAATACTTTTACCCATAAGTAGTTTTTAAAAGCATCGTCATAAATCTTCAGTTCATCATATTCGTGCAACCCTAAACGAGACCTTCACGGCTGAATATAATGGCGTTTTGCCCAGAACACTCTAAGTGAGACCGAAATCCGAACTTTACTCCCCTAAGCGAGACGACGAGCATCCCCGCCCCTTTCATATGCGAGTCCCCCCCACCCCCCGGGGTACTTACTGACTAAAAGTTGCTATGCTCGCGAGCAAAACAACAACGGTTGAAATTGGCCACGCCACAATACAAGTTGAGTCCTCGGTATTCTAGAGCAGCAGACCTCTCAAGGGAGCCCTTCATGTAGGGCAGCTAAATCCCGTTTAATTACCTGCATTGAGAAAATTGCCTCAAGATCTCAAGGAATTTGCGAGTTAAAGGGTTAAGAGTGCCAATTTGAAAGATCAGGTTTTGCTCGAGATTTTTACGGCTTTCCGTGGTACCTTGATGTAGGGAAAGGCTGGAGATCGACATGTGTTGTTTGGAATGGTCAGGGAGATTAAAATGCCGAGCGACAGGTTTGGATGCGTCTTTGTCATCTTTCTCAACATCACGAAGATGTTCTCGGAATCGGTCACCTAGTCGTCTTCCTGTTTCGTCGATGTATAACTTTTTGCATAATGTGCAGGTTATGCAATAGATAACATTTGCGGAGGTACACGTGAAACAATCAGTGATCTTAACAGATCGCTTAGGGCCCGATATTTTGTCAGTGTTTTGAATGAAAGGACAAGTTTTGCATCGCAAGCGCGCGCTACTCAGTACCATAAAGTCCTGGCTGAGCAATCAAACATTTTGTCCAACACTGTGTATACTTTGGTTTACACAATGATATGTAATGTTGGACCAAACATAGGAAAAAGTGCTTTTTGAATGAAGAAAACAATAAATAAATATACTTGTAAACAAATAATAATACTATTATTAATATTAATATAATATTCATTAATATTAATCATATTAATAATAATAATAATTGTAATATTATTATTATTATTTTAATTGATGATGATGATGATGAACAAAGTGAACCCATGGAAAGCTTTTGTGCATATTTCTGCTGAAACTATATTGACTTGACTAGGCTTTGATTACTTTATCTTTACTGGTTGTGTAAAGCTTTGTTGGTGGAGGTCGCTAAATGATTAAACATATTTCTTCATAACATGACATGTCAGATCAAAATGTTTGATCTAGATCAAACATGGAAAGCTATTTCAATGCAAAGTTGAGAGGGGCAGTTAAATGGTCAAACATTTTCTTCCAATATGACGTTGGACGAAAATGTTTGATCATTTATCTGGGGCTTAATTTAAAGACTAAAATAAATTAAACATGAAAGTTTTCTGGGATTGGACCGCACAATCTCAAGATCAAATCATGCAGGGTAATAATCACTCATACACTCACAAATACAAACACAAACATAAGTAATGAGAGCAGTACTGTGAATGATAATTTTATATGAAATGAATCATATATGAACTGCGGAAATGAAATCAAATGAAGAATGATCCTCGCAGTTATGAACGCAATTTATGCAATTGCAAAAAGAAGCTTGAAAAAATTCAGGACCTTCAACGGGGTTCGAACCCGTGACCTCGCGATTACCAGTGCGATGCTCTGACCAACTGAGCTATGAAGCCACTGATGTTGGGAGCAGGTCAATTGTGGGTTCATATGTTCCTGTGAAAGGAATGAGTGTGAATGATATATGAAATGAATCATATATGAACTGTGGAAATGAAATCAAATGAAGAATGATCCTCGCAGTTGTGAATGCAATTTATGCAATTGCAAAAAGAAGCTTGAAAAAATTCAGGACCTTCAACGGGGTTCGAACCCGTGACCTCGCGATTACCGGTGCGATGCTCTGACCAACTGAGCTATGAAGCCACTGATGTTGGGAGCAGGTCAATTGTGGGTTCATATGTTCCTGTGAAAGGAATGAGTGTGAATGATATATGAAATGAATCATATATGAACTGCGGAAATGAAATCAAATGAAGAATGATCCTCACAGTTGTGAATGCAATTTATGCAATTGCAAAAAGAAGCCTGAAAAATTCAGGACTTCAACGGGGTTTGAACCCGTGACCTCGCGATTACTGGTGTGATGCTCTAACCAACTGAGCTATGAAGCCACTGACGTTGGGAGCAGGTCAATTGTGGGTTCATATGCTCAACATTTCCTGCCCTGGGTGGAGAATTTTGACAAATGTTGAAGAGAATGTTGGTCCCAGGGTGGGGAAGTTTTATCAAACTTGAAGACTGAGATAATATTCATCAAAGACCATTTCCCAAACCTGGACTTTGCCATGGTAAAATACATGCTGTGCAAAATGCTGCCTTGAGCAGATCCCATTGTTAAAAGAAAAAATTAAACTGAGACCTGGAGTGTTTGTATTGTTTAAGCATTTAATTTAACCGGTCAGCCTCTTGGATCAATCCCTACAGTAGGGAACTTTGAACTCGAAACTTTACTATTTCATTTAACCGGTCAGCCTCTTGGATCAATCCCTACAGTAGGGAACTTTGAACTCGAAACTTTACCCCAAGGGTTGGGAGGTTTGACTCAAAATTCAAATTCCCCACCCCATCCCGTATCCTCCCCCTCTGGACTAACACTACATGAAGCAACTCATCCCTGAACTTTGCGTCCATCCAGTCAGAACGTATTTAGGTTTATCTTAATTTGCATTGATACCACCTTACCACATTAAAGGCAAAACTGACTGAACCGTAAAAATGTAAGCATACATACCGTGGAGACTGCTCTGAGAGACAAGGGAAAGATGGATCCATTCCTTAAATTCCTGTGAAAAATCAGGAATTTTGATCTTGGTTTCCTCATGTATGAATCGTCTTTGCAAAATACAAGCGCTAGAGAGCTGGGATCTCCGAAGAATGGCCGTGGTAAAACTCTGGGAGAAAAGAGAGCAACTTCTATGAATTATCATTTTCTTGCTTGGACGTACAGTGCAGTGGATTCGATTTCGCTGTCAAACGAATATCAGGAACTCCGAATTTTTCACAACATCGTGTACGATACTGCTCTGCTTCTTCAAAAAACAATCACGAGACCCATTGTGGAGGGTGATACAGCAGATTCTTTGATGAAACATAGCATCAAGTGTTTGTTTTGTTGCGTGTCGTCCAAAGGTCGTACTGCAAACCCGTACCCAGGTTACCGTCTAGCCCTTTCACCTACTAGCGTTCCAATAAAGGACTGGACTCTTGGAAAGAAAGGACGGGAAAAGAAAGAGAATTTATTTTGGTGTCGAAAGAACATAATTTCAATCTCCGTGTTGTAAAGTCGTTAGTCTGGATTAGAAAACATAGAAGCTAAATTGATTAAGCAACCAAGGCAACAATATAGCCCAGCTGTCATCATTTTTAAATTTCCTAACTGTCTTTTGATTGAAGCCAAAGGAATACAATACTTGCTAAAGTTATTCAGCAATAGAGCTGTTACTAGTTAAGTAACTGAGGCAGGCCTTGATTGGCCATACTGTAGGATCAAGATTTTGGGGTCTTGTTAGTTAATCTGTTCTGCTGCCTTCATAAAAATGAGGGCAGCTCCAATCCAAAACAAGGCATTAATTATCTCCCAAAGCATCTCCTCTTTTTCTGGCCAAAAATTCAAAATTCAAGGCCATGACCACTGTTTATAAAAATGTAAAGCCTGTGGGATGTGGCTGGAATGACAAGAATACCTCACAAATTTACATGATCTGGTAAGATTGAGCCCAAGCATTAGCAGGCATGGGCAGCTGTTTTGGCCTTGTTAGGCCTCATCAGCAAGGTATAGCTAATGTTCAGGCTCAAGTACCCACATATGAATAAAACAAGCAGTGAAAATGTAAAGCTTGTGGGATGTGGCTGGATTGACAAGAATACCTCACAAATTACTTTGATCTGGTAAGCTGAAGCCACTCTCTGGGCACTAAAGCCACATGGTAGCGGGCATTACCACTTAAATCCACCAAATCAAAGATTGAGCCCTAGCCTTATACAGCCATGGACAGCTGTTTCGGGTTTTTTAGGCCTCATCAGCATGGCATAGCTAATGCTCAGGCTCAAGTACCCACATATGAATAAAACAAGCAGTGAAACTGTAAAGCTTGTGAGATGTGGCTGGAGCTGGAGTGACAAGAATACCTCAGAAATTAATGTGGTAAGCCGTAAGTGATCCGGTAAGCTGAAGCCACAACCACTGTTTGTCAGACAGGGATAATCCTGTACAACCATTTGGTTATTTTAAACCTGGAAACAAATTCTTAAGTTTATTTATTTTTATTCTTTTGTACACAGTCAGTTATAATGCTTGGGTTTTCAACATGTCCATGCAGACAGACAAACTGGCACCACAGAGTGGCTGCTGTGGTAAGTTGTTAGGACCCTGTTATAACACAATGTCAAGGCATAGCCTAGGGCAGTGGGTTAACAGCTATCACTTTTACTGCCCTTTTCTCCAGAGTGGTTCTTAAGGTCATGCGGATGAGTCTTAACACTGGTACAAAATAGCAGTCCATGATTGCTATTACACAACAAAATTAGTTGTCATCAAGTGTGAGTGTCCTGGCAAAAGCTGGTAGCAGATGAGTCTTACTGTAGCCTGCAGAGCAGGCAATAGGGAAAAATGTGGCACAACTGAGTCACATGTGTGAGAGAGATATGTAGACTACAAGTAGTCCCTAATTGCGGCGATGGATTGTGGGGTGGGCGAAAAACATGTGCCCGTGCAAAGTTGCGAGGAGACGTGACGTGAGGGGAGCGCCTTTAATAGAGTGCTAAAGAGTGACGTCACAAATATTAGAATTTTTGAAATTATGGGATTTGTTGAGATTTTCAGATAGAGCAAGATGATAGATGCTAACTTGCCAAAAATCAGTATTTAAAGGCAAATTGGCTCTGAGATATTAGCACCATTATGCTCTGCTGACTCCATACAAATCCTTCTAAATTTGACTCAGTTTCTAACGTTATGAACTGAGTCAAACTTAGAAGGATTTGTATGGAGTCAGCATAGCATAATGGTGCTAATATCTCAGAGCCAATTTGCCTAATATCTCGCTCTCAAACTGTAAGAAAATGCTGATTTTTGGCAAGTAGGTCTTTTTGATCGTGTTCTTTCTGAATATCCGAACAAATCCCATAATTTCACAAATTTAGTTTTTATGACGTCATCACTTTAGTACTCTATTAGACACTACAGACAAAGCCAGGGAGTTTGAATTAAGCGTGTATATTCCAAGCGGAAAATGCTGATTGGCTCTTTCTTAGAATCATTATTTTTTATTATTCTGTCAACAGTACACAAGCTGTCAACACTCATGATAACATCAACTTAGTACAGATTACAGGTTTGTCTCAACTAGTTATAACCACTTCAACAAAAGGTTTTTCAGTTTCATTCAAGGCCACTAACTCTTCAATCTCTGAATGATCAGGGCCATAATTTATGGATCTCCTCTCTTTTCTCGCTTCAGGGTTCTTTTCCAGCAACAGCTCCAGTCTAATTGATTTTGAGGTGGCATAATTTGTAGCTGAAGGGGAACTCACCACGCATTTAAACCTCTTGCATAATCATGATCGGTGAAGACTCACTGACAGAATTCAGACAACTTTGTGGACCAGTTTGTGCACTATTGAGATTTCCTCAAAAAAAGAAACAAAACAGTGCAGTTACAGTATGCATTTTCCTGGCACATTTCTCACACACTCAGGACAAGAGTGAAGAAGATTGCTCACAGTCACTCAAAACTGAGTTCACTTAGAAGTTCCACAAGCTGAAATTTCTGCACTCCAGCTCTTTTTGTGATCTTGTAGAGATTTTCCATAGACACCCCTGGCTTGAAATTCCCCGTAATTACAGTAACAAAATTGCAACTGCAAACATGGCAGAAATCGTTACAAGTAGGCTTTTAGGAGGGTTTCCTATGGCTTTCTTTGCTGTTAAGGCCTTTAAGAGATGGCTTCCCTCAAGACAATGTAAACAAGAAGGCTTTTCTTTTTTTTTGTTTTTGTTTTTTTTGCTGTAATGTCTCCCATAGTTTATCAATGACTGGAGCAAGTGACAAGAAGCCAAGAGAAGGAGTCTCACTGGTTGTGCTTAATATATTGCCTTGAAAGGCAATATGAAACTTACACTTTGACATCACTCGGCCTTGAAAGGTCAAACTCCCTGGCTTTGTCTGTAGTCTCTAATCTTTGGCGCTCCCCTCACGTCGCGTCACCTCACAACTTCACACACGCATGTCTTTCGCCTGCCCCACAGTCCATTGCTGAAATTAGAGACTACTCACAGTCTAGGAGATAATTTTATGCAAGGAGAAGAGAAATGATTTCTCCAGGCATGTCTCCTCCTTTTCACATCCTAATTCTTTCTCCAGCAACACAGGCTATACACAGGTTAGTTTTGATGGAGCTCCTTGTACTTCCTCTTTATAATTCCTCGATTCGCTCCGACGAAGGGCTAACGCTCGAAACGTCAGCTAATCAAATCCCTGTACGGTGGTCAATTTACATTATAAACTCCGTTGATAAACCAAATTTTCGTGTTTCACTCCCCACCGACACAGCACCACAGTTTCTTTAGAAACTAACCCCCTTTAAAATGAAACAAAGTCTTGTTCACAATTCAGGGCGAGCCACTGATAACTGTCCCTCGTAACTTGAAATTTGTAGAGGTTCATATTTAGAGACCATGGCTTAGTTGTAGACTGTCCCTCACCAAACAGCTACTGGTTGTTTTTTCACTGCACCAAGGTCTTGCAGCTCTCTAAGTCCTTCCATAACAAGTTTAATGTTTGCCTTGATTCGCGCCGAGTCCTGTCCCAATTTGTCACTGTAAGTGGTCAGTTGATTGCATTTCTTCTCCACAAATGCAAGAGCTTCTTCCAAGGTAAACTCAACATAGAATCCATAACCAACAGAAACTAATATTTTTGAAGGGTCTGTGATACGCGCCTGGCAGTAAAAGTTGCACCCGAGATCGACTTGGGTCTTCAGTTCTTTCCCATACCGAGAGTCATCAGAACTTTTAACGTTCTCGATGAAGCTTTTTAACTGCAAATACTCGGCTATTTTGGTGTTTACTTCCTCCTGGTTTTTTCGCACGACTTCAAGGTCTTTTCTTAACTTGTCGTTCACAAATTCTTCGTATTTCTTCACTTTCTCTCCGATGCCCGTTTCATCCGCCATTTTGTTTTGCTTACAGTTTGCAAAGAGCTATGGGAAGAAACAAAGATGGCGCTATAAAAGTCCCTGCATTCCTTGCAGTTTGCATAAAGACCATGCGCATTCGGCTTCGGCCGATGTCCGCCAACATGGCGAGAACTTTGTGGGAGAAAAAATGTTAATTTATAGAGGTATTTCAGCACGAGGTTATCCATGTAACATCACAGACTGAAGATTACACACTACAGAACAAAATGGCAGGTTTTGACCAGGCAGGACTTCCCGGAACGGATTTTATTTCGAATGGACTCAACAACACTCAAGATTTCGAAGTTGTCAACTTCATAGAGAACTTTCAACACGAAAATAGCATCATGCTGCCTTCTTTGCAACCTGCTCTGCCTTTCCTGGACCTCCACGACGTTCACAGGTTAGAGTTCAACAGTTTCGTGATGGAAAACTTGCGGGAAAAATTGTTAGAGCAGCTGAAAAACTTAGAAGTTGACAAGCTTCAGACTCTGCTAGACCAGTGCTTTCCTTTTATCCATGTGTCACATCTTCGGCCTGTTGTTATGGATGTGATGAAGTACCTCCCAAAAGTGCCCGAAGAGTGCCTTGAACAACTTGCAAACGACCCCAAGTTGTACGAGGAGTGTTCTATTGAAGTGAAAAGGCAGATTTGGGTGAAACACCATGCCCTGTTTGGCGATGCAGTTGGCCCACTTTTGAACCAGTATGTGGAGGCAAAATACAATGTTCTCTTCTCAACAGAACCTCTAAACTCACATACTTTCTTCTCAGCCCCATCCAAAACAAGGAGACAGAATAGCGTTGTTCAGAGCTTGGCCAAAATGATTGGAAAGTCTCTGGAACTGTACAATCTTGTTCTGCAGTTCCTCAGAACGCTGTTTCTGAGAACAAAGGAGGTACATTATTGTACTCTTCGGTCAGAACTTCTCATGGCTGTCCATGATCTTGAAATTAAAGACATCAAGGATATTGATCCTTGCCATAAATTTACGTGGTGTCTGGATGCTTGCATTAGAGAAACAGTGATTGAAGGAAAAAGGACAAAAGAGTTGCAGGGATTTTTGGATCATGCAAAGCACAGTGAAGAGCAAGTTCTTGGGTGAGAAGTTGTTAAAATAAATTTAAATCAGAGTTGTGGCGGGTCACATAATACCACTTTCTCTTCCTGCTACAGTGTGTGAAACTCCTGTGAACACTTGAAGAGCTAGCATTTCAAATTCACATGACTCAAATTTTCTGGGCTTTGACAAAACACTAATCTGCCGTTTACTGATCCTCCACTGATCCCCTACTGATCCCCTATAAAATTCACTGGAAAAAGTAAAACAACAAAATAGAAATGATTGGAGGCTGAATAAAGTTCAAGGATAAATTCTGGCTTACCTGAGAGTTCAAAGATGGTGGAAACTATGATAAACAAAATAAATTGAAGCATCATCAAGAATGTTATCCGTGTCTGCGAAAAGCCATGACAGTCGGCAACATTGAAGACAGAAAGAAACAAAAATGGTTGGAAGATAAACACAAGCATCAAGTGAGCGACATAACAAACCGGAAGTTGTTCCATCTATCTATCTATCTTTCCATACAGCAAACCCTCATAAGAGGATTATTTGCCGGGCGGTCAACAGAAAAAAAAATTAACACAAAAACTCTCCTTAAACTAAATTAATGTGTAAGACATGAAATTCGAGAACGAAAAATGTCCCTAGTATTACAATCAACATCCGGTTGCAGTGTCGCTTTGTGCATGCTTATCATTGAACTGTTTTCATTTCTTTTTGTCTTCATTGTTGCCGTTATTGTGGCTTTTCGCAGACACGGATAACATACTTGGTGATGCTTTAATTTATTTTGTGTTCGTTTATCGTAGAAGAGAGCTGGGGTACTTGTAACGACAGTGAAATGAGTCAGAAAGTAGCCCAAGTACAGTACCGCCTGAAAGTATTGACCCCTTTTCCGCGTCTTTGCCGCGTGACCTCCTCGCGACTTTCCCTCGGTATTCCCGCAGCAGGCCGCTTTTTTGCCGAGGGAACTTTTCGGTCAGGCTCCAAAGTTGCCGCGGGAAAGTTAACCGAGGTAAAACCGAGGTAATAAAATACCGCGGTCGAGTTTAAATAGGCTTTTGTTTCCTTTGTGTTTCAAGTCACAAAGTAACACCTAAAAGTTTCGGCAGAAAATCTTGAACAGGATGGACAGTCATGGTCGCTACACATAGATCTATCAGCTTTTTTGATACATGGGCAGAAAATGATTCTGTTGTTAGAATCCGACCTTAAATAAAAATATTTGGAGAAATATTTTGATTGTAAATTATTTTGATATTAGCGATTGTAGCGACTATTTTGAATGGAATCTTCGAAGCCCATCTATGCTCGGCACGCTCACATGGAGTTTGGCTTCAAAGTTTTAGTCATTTACAGTGTGTGCTGACCTGTGGAATGTGACCTGTAAACAGATCTGTTGGCATCTTGATGGAAAGAAAGAAAGGAAAGAATATTTCAGCATGTTTTGTGACGCTCAGAGCACGAATATGAAATTTACATGTTATGCTGCTCAGAGCACGAATATCAATTTACATGTTATGTCTCAATGTTTGGCAACCGGACAGGAATTTTGAATTAAGCTTATCACAGATCCAAAACGTTGTTAGATTGACTCGAAGTTATTTAGAACTAAGATATTAAGGGAAGCGAACAAATTACCAAGAAATTCTAAGTAAGGCAGGCCGAGATTTCAAAGAACAAATCCAAATTCAATTGGTTGTTGGTGTGTATCAGCGTTTAATGCAAATTTGAGCACGGCATGTGACGACAACACAACGTGAGCTCCGGAGCAAAGATGGTTCGAACATCAGAGTATGTCAAGTTAAGAATTTTGTCGTTCTGTAGACGAAATTTTAAAATTTCCGAAGTTGTCTGCGAATTAAGTTTAGAAGGGAAGAAAAGGCCAGCCATGAAGAACGCCTCAGCCGATCCAAATAAAATCAGCACGCGTCGTCAGAAAAAACTAAAATTAAAAATTTTGAGGTTTTACCTCATCAGGTTAAAGACATTTTAAAGATATATCTGCTTGCATGTTTTCAGCTTGGTAGCATGCTTTGTTTTGAAAATAAAGCAGTTTGAATTTTTTTACAATGCCTGACATCGTGGTTGCGTCTGAGAAACATATCACGTACGCGAAAATATCGATTTACGTTGTGTTTTCGAGTTCTGAATAACCAATATGTTAAGAGAAGTGTCTATGCGAATGTTTTGAAGTTTAGCAGAGAGAAAAAATCTTTTGCAAGAGAAAAAGTGAGCTCCAGATGTTTCCAATTTGGATGTCCGACCGCCATGTTGGGGTTCCTCACATGAACACGGTGCCAGCATGGCGTCTCCATACTAAAAACTACGTATAATTTTGAGTGGTACCCTTTACCGAATAACTTGAGTTCGGAATATCGCACAACGCTGAAACTTTGATATGTTGTTTATTTATTACTCTTCTACACTTCTCAGTTTCTTGACTTAATTTATTGAAAGATAAGCGATTTTATTTTTTATTTGCGTGATACTTGCGTGACATGCAAGCCAAGAATTGGGACAAATGCCGTACTTCACATGTGAAATACGGCGTTTAACCAAGGCAGGCGTTTAACCAGGGCAAGCCCCTTAGCATTTCAAAGACTTCAATTTTACATTATGATTATAGAGGCTGGTTCAAAAATTACGAGTCCACAGCGTTATTTTTATGTCTGTGAATCTTCGCACCTTACAGTCCTTCCGCTTTTTTGACACCTGGAATAAATCGTCATTGTTCTTTCCCCACGGCATTACCTCGTCTTTTCTCCCACGGTATTCCCGTGGCAAAATTGTACCTCGGTTTTCCCGCGGGAACATTTTTTTATACCACGGTGGACGCATGGCCACTACCCGCTGCATAGACGAGGTATCGCCTCGTCCCGATGGGTCAATACTTTCAGGCAGTACTGTAGGTCCTCCCTCGGACCAAGTTTCCGCCATCTTTGAACTATAAGGTAAGCCAGAATTTATCCTTGAACTTTATTCAGCCTCAAATCATTCTTTTGTTGTTTTACTTTTTCTAGTGAATTTTATTGGGGATCAGTAGGGGATCAGTACGGGGATCAGTGGTTGATCAGTAATTGAGGGATCAGCGTTTTGTGAAAGCCCTTGTTTCCCTAAGCTTGTGTGATAACCTGACCTTGGAGATGAACTCCAGGTCCCATTTGTTCAAAGAGCAGATAATTCTATCCAGCAAGATACATGTAAATCATTATCCAGTGGATAAAACATACAGTACGTGTATCAGTAGCAATGCATTTTTATCTGCTGGATAGAAACTTATCCACTCAATATGGTTACAGTAGTTATCTGCTCTTTGAACAACTGGTTGGAAAGACAGGTGGTATAATGCTTGTGAACACCACACTAAGTCTGTGTTTACCACCTGCAAGCAAAGAAAAACAGTTGTTTTGTTGAGAAGAGGACTCTTACTAGCAAACGCTGTTTTACCGCAAGAGTAAATTCAAAACCCTTCTAAAGCTCATAGTTAATTGAAGGTGTACATGAGTCAGAAAAAGAATTCCCAAGTGACTTTTGGATTCATGAATACATGTAATTTCCTTTTTTATTGATTAAGTTTTTGAGTCCCTTAAATCATGGTTTAAAATTGTTCGTTAACAATGATATTTGTACATGTATGAAAATGTGGTAAGTTTTACAGTGTGTGGATAATGATTGAGACTGTGCATTAAAAATTTCAGGGAGGGATTTGGCAACTCTTCAATCCATGTACAGTCACCTGTAGTTTTGATGCAGCAAGGCATAAAATTTTTTCTGTTTTGTTGTTTTCCCTTATTAGGGATATTGCAATGATTTTGTGTGACCCATTTGCCATAAACACTGTCTCCAAAAGCTTAATCAAACAACTACACAGACTCGTCAACAGTGAGTCACTGCCAAGGGTAAGTTTGCCCTGTAAAAATGTTGTTTTATTTCTTGTTGAATTCGAGAACATCTTAGGTCTCTCTCTCACTAACTAAATAGATACATTGTATACACTGTATATAAATTTGTATCTTTTATAACAATTGCAGACATGTTCAGATGTAAGTTTTCTGTTGCGTGTGTTGAACTTGGGAGTAAGTGCTTGGGAGATGATTAGTAATCAACACTTCACAGAGGTTGCACTGGTAAGTGTGTTTTATTGTAATACTCTCTCCAGTGATAGCCATATGTACCACTTGCAGAACCGAACTGCAACTACATGTACAATGTATACAAAATCATCACTCACTAGTGCAAATAGTTTAACTAGTAATAATCTTTCCATGCAGACCACATACGTACATGTACAGTTACATTCAGATGAAATCTCTTTCAACAACACATTAGGAAAGTCCCAATCAAGTGTCCACTGTATGCTGACAACTAACATCTGTGGAAGTTTGGATGATGCTTTGCATGTTACAGTTAAAAAAAAGACTTTTGCTTGCCATTGTTATGAATTCAGATTAATTTTTACCTGCCACCCTGTTCCAGTTTATATGAGAATGAATACAGCATGTATATGAAATCAATTTAATTGGTTGTTTAATACACTGTAGTACCTTAAATCCAAGCAACATTTATGACCTTACTATGATACATACATGTAGATCACCATTAATATCATTTGTTTAACAACATTTGCAACATTTATTTTGTTAATTTAATGTTGACCCATTCATCATTGGCTTAAGTATTCACACAGTTAATGACTTCCCTTTTGTAGACAATCACTCTAGGCCCACTTTTAGTTGTAATTCATTTTTGCTCTGTGGTTGAATTTAAGAGTGGTGAGTTGGTACACAAGTTTTTGCCATTAATCATGTCACTCATGGTGGATAGCAATATTCACTCTCTGGGAAATAAACTAAGTGATGCAGATGAGAATGGTGATGCAGAAGGCCCTGCGCAGTTTACTGATTACTTTGTAGAAATAACCTCAACAAACTCAGTGGCATTCACCTTGGCCTGGTGCTATCTTCTTCACATTATCAAGCAAAAAGACAGGTACAGTATGAGAAAATAATGATTTGTCTAATATTTCCTTTCAATCAGGCCAGTCATAAAGTTTAGAATGAAGATGTGAGCAATCAGTTATATGACCACTACTTAAGCAGTGGTGAAAATAAAGCCTAAAAAAAAAGTTGATAAAATTAATTTTGAGCCACACATTACACTGAGCAGTAGCAAACATATTCCTTCATGGAAATGGACCTGCAACAGCTGCAGGGTTTTAGATAAGAAGGCAGGGTGTCAAAAAGGAATTCCAGTGGGTCAAATTCCCACTGTTCCAACCAAATCATTATAAATTTTCTATTAATTTGTTAAGTCATGTAGCTCACCTTGTAGGGTTTTTGACCTGAGACCCCCCTCTTATCTGGAACACTGAACAGTCAAGGTCACCAATAACTTCAAGGTCCTGCCAAGGGAATGTATTAGTATGTAGTAATGTATTAGTTAATTGTTAGATATTATTATTGTTATTGTTGAATAAAAATTAGCGATATGAAGACTGAACAACATGACTCCATGTCATCATTATCAAGTTCAAAATACACAATAGAAATGATTGTACAGCTGTATATACATGTATAGTAACAATGGTGTGAAAATACTAAGGGAATTAAAAAGGAAGTTATTGTTATTGTTATTGTTAAAGGTTACTGGCATTAATGTCAACTCATGCAGTGTTTTTGAACATTCCAAACACCAGGTTACAGTGTTTTTTGCCTGAAAAGTTTCAGTTTGCCTTTCATGTGTTTTATACTTCTCAAATGATTTGTGGTTTTGTTACTTCAAGAAACACACTAATGACCATGCTACCTTGGTATGTTGGCACTTGTCAAGAACGTGTCCTAGATGAAGTTACTCTACACACTCTGATCAGCTCGCTTGCTGGGTGGCATGAGGAGTTTACCCATGGTGATTTCTGTGATCTGGTGTTTGATCAGTTTTTACTCCTTCTGGTAGCACATTCAAGTGTTTTACGGCACACACTTCGACTCTTATGGTATGTCCTTCCCAAAATGGACCCTCAAAAAGTGGTACACATTTTGACTATAGCACAGCCAACTAGTGAGGTATGTACACTGTAACATGCAATGTACAACTAACATTTGGTGGCATCAGGTTATTCCTTAAAATAATTGCTAAGTTTGCAAGGCTAGTAAATGAGAAGCCTGGTCTTTTGATTTGTACAATCATGTACTGTACAATGTAGGAACCCAGTCAGTTCAATAGCCTCTTGTTAGTCCCGTGGGCACTTGTGACTATAATTTTATGGTATATTGCACCATGCATCAACCTTGAACTTCCTCCATTTTTTAAGAAAGAAAAGTAACACTTAGTTTCACTGTCTTGGCATTCTCATCAGTTAAGAGTTTATAACTACCCAAAAGAGAGATAAGCAGTTTTACCCAAATGCACTCTGTTTGTTTGGATTATCCAAGCAGTATTTCTACATATACAACTTTACCACACTTGTATGTTGTACTGTTGCTTTACTGAATTCATATTTGTCATTTAAAGGAACTTATGAATGTTATAATATAACATTATTTTGTTTACAAGAAAGGTTGTTATTGTCAATGTTAGAATTTGGCCCAGTATTGTTGGAGATTGAATGTGATTTTTGAAAATAAGAAAGAACTTTTTCAGAGTTGCAAATTGCTGAAATTGTTAAGTGGCAGGATTATTCACTAGAGTAAATTATTAACGTACAAGATTACAACAGTATTCTCATTTTTTGTTTCATTGCAGCATATTGAATCCATCCATGATCTTCACGGCATGTTAATTGAACGTGTTGCAAGCTCCAATGCTCTGACCCCTGGTTCATCATCTGTGGATCAACCTTCCTCGGTATCATCACTATCATCATCACATAGTCCTCTGGAGTACATTCAACCGCCAGTTCATAGACAGCACACAGGACCTGGAGACGAAACTTTATCTTCTTAAAACCTGGCTAAAATAAATGGCAAAGTTTTTGGCCTTGTAGGGGTAGGGTGGGAGGGGGGTGTGGGGCAGAGACAATTTATGGTTTAAGTTACATGTACGTGATGCATTTTAGCTCATTTACAATGACAATGTATTTGAGAATTGAGTCAGTTATCATGCCAAACTACAAGATACTGTAAAAGCTTTTAATTCAAATGGCAATAATTTTGTTTGCTGAAGGTCATTAATTTTTCATCCCAGATTGAAATTTTATTTCCATTACTTGTTGTTGGTTGTGTAGTGTCATTAACCTGTGCTTTTATTACTGTTATTACAGGAGTACCACAATACAATAGGCCATTCCAGAGTTGTGCAGGGAACTGGGATGAGTTTCAAATTTTAGCCAGTCAGTAAATAGACACCATCACATGAAAGATAATGTTGGGAAGTTTGCATGACCAACACTCTCTTCATTGTTTTGCCAGCTGTTTTTTTTTTTTTTTTTTTTTTTTTTGAAGGATTGTTCAGGAAACCAGGCTGAAATCCAGCTCTGTTCCCCTACCCACAAAATGTTCTCAGATTTCCCTTGTCGTTGCTTCCTTATGCAGTTGCTTTTATTGAGCTTCAGAGGGGTGTTAATTGGCATTTGATACTCCACATTTAACGCATGAAGTTTGTCCTATCTTATTGAATTTAGTGTGCAAAATGTTGCCAGAGTGGTCTTTTCTTTTAAGAATCATTGCAGCGGAGGTTCACAATGCAAAGAATCTAAAGTCCAGTTTTTCGACTTCTTTATTAACAGATTCAATTGTCTTCCACTTTTAGGCCAAAATAATGTTGATATCCTCGGAGTTTATACGAGGCAACAACCATTGGGTTCAAGTTAAGAATCATTTCGACTTCCTATTTACGGTTTGGGGCTGTGTCACCAAAAATTGTATTAATACAGTTGTAAGTGGAAGTCATTGAACATAAGTGAATTGTCTACAGTAGAGTCGATTAAAAATAAAGCATTCCTGAATAGTGTGACAGAGCTTTTATATTTAAAAAGAACTTATTTAGTCTATTCAAATTGAAACGATTTCATGGGATCGACTGAGAGTATTTTTAAACAGCGTTGAAGGCTGTTCTGAAGTAGAAGAAAAAAGCGTATATTTCATACATTATTATATTGAATGCAGTTCAAATAAATTCGTATTTGATCTCATAAATTTACTTTAATTTGCTATGGTTAGTATCGCTTTGAGCCAAGCGATCAAGGAAAATCGGAATTTTGCATCTTTTGATCCCAAATTCTGATCATCACTGTACTGTAAGCCAATTGAATAAAGTTCAGTTACTCTTTAGCTACATACCTTATTCCAAAGGGCAGTCAATTTATTATTCTTTGGTTTTCACGATAATTAGCCCTCTGCCTTGTGAACATGTACACAATACAAAAGAATTCTGAAGTGAAAATGAGGGAAAGAGGACTCATTAACATGGAAACAAAAGAATAATAAATTGGCTGCCCTTTGGAAAGGTGTATTGTGTGGTCCTGTGTGGTTAAAGAGTAACTGAACTTTATTTAACTGGCTGAGCGAAAAAACATCGTCACGTTACGTCATATTGTCACGCGTGCGTCCTCGTATGATTGGCCTACCTGTGATAAAACCATGCGGTTGCGCTAATAAAGATCAGTATAGCAAAGATATCAGTGACATCACCCATTGTTATTAATATGCCAACCAGAGAGCTATTGGCTGGTGAAACAGAATTCTTTTGTTAAACGTGTTGAACAATTAAATAACAAAAACAATGTAAACAAATGTCTTCCCTATTTTATGCACACTTTCTGCAAATTACCCATTTCGTTCTTTTGCAAAGTTTGGAGGCTATAAAGACCGAAACATCGCGAGTTTTATTTTAACCAGGTGACAGAATGCACAGTGTTGGCACTGTACTATTGTCATGGTTGCAAACTAGATGATTTTAAACCAAGTTTCCGACTACTAATTTATTTTAATATATCATTGTTAAAAAATGTAGGGTGTAATTTGCTGTCTTGGTACCCGCTTTAATACGTTCCGCAACCAAAGGACTAAAACTCTGTTACTAACTTCACTTTGTAGTTAATTTTGTGCAGTAAATGACCACGCCAGTGGAAATATAGTTTATCTATGATGTTTGTGTTTATTTTCTCGTCCCACCATTAACGCCACGTGTTAAGCTCAAGGCCGGAGCCTTCCTGGGTAGTGTAATACAAATGTATTGTGCCCTGGTTTTTGCTATTCATGATATGAAGATAAGGTATCGGGAATCGCTGTGGCCTGGGACAAGCCCAAACCAGGCTCAGTAGACCGAGGAGACTTCAAACCCGGCTTCCGCGCAGGGAAGGCGGGCTGGGTGCTAACCTCTGGACTTCGCTTACTAGATTAGAGTGCGCAGAGTGGAGCAAATGTTTGCCTTGGGGCCGCTAGAGCACAAGTTTGCTTTTCGTCAGGGTATCGCAGCCGTTTTTAGGGGTGTCTTCCCCCTTCCACAAAAAAAAAAAAGAAAAATGGCTGTGGAGGAGGTAGGCTAGGTATTGTGAGGGTCTGGATGGGGAGGGAAGGTTTAGATTTCAGTTAAACCTTTCGCTAGTTGTGAGTCCAGTTTTGGGCCATTTTCCAATTGTCGGTTAAGTCTTAGGCTGTTTGTTAGTTTTTGCCGTTTTTTGGACAGGCTATAATACCTAACGAAGCCAAGGACGGTTTAGTTCAAATTATTTGATCTTAAGCTTTTCACAGCAAGATACACTTAATACCTTGGTGCCTGTCTCTATGTATCTAATTGTGGCGGTCGAGCCGCGCCAACGGTCACAGCCACTGGACAATCGTCCACGTAAATTTTTCTATGTGATGTGTTTAACTTTCGGCGACAAAATTCTAGCCAGTAAGTTTCAATAGTATAGTCGCACCGAACAACACTGATTTAGGCGCACATAATAATACAGCCATTGGGCAAATGTTACATAATCACCCGCGGTTTGCTCACCTTGTATGTCTGTGTTCCTGTGTCATTTTGATCATTTGATGACAATAACTGAACCAGGGTACATTTTCTAGACACGTCGATATTGCTTTGATGGCTTTTCGCCAGGATACACTGCACAAGCTACCAGCAATAAAAGTGTCGTTTTCGCTTCGTTTAGTAAGTTTGCTCTTTGATCGGAATCCTCAAAATTAATTTTAGCGAATGCAAACCTATTTAGGGGTATAGAATCAGGTCCTTGAAAATTATGGGTCTCGGCAAATTTTCGGCGAGTCTCGGAATCTCGGGCTCGTAAAAAGTAGAGAGGGTCTCGGAATCTTGTATTCTCGCAGTCTCGCAAGCCAAGCGAAATTTTAGTCTGAATAAACCGCCCTGAAACAACAACAAAACAAAGAATAATTATAATGAACGGCTTGCTGAACATCGCAATCACTACGGAGAAACATTTAGGCTTGAAATTCTGCTCGTTAATTGACGTATTGTGCTTTCTGGCAGTAAAACGTTGTAAAACGTTGAGCGAAGCGAAGCGAAGAGTAGCGTACGGTCGTACTTTCTTTACTCCGCGATAATTGCTTTAATTTCTTAGTGAATCTTGTTTTACACTCAATTTTTGTTATCGCTATTTGCCATTTACGACTCTAACTAAATTAACTATGCCTGAAACTCGCACCACGAAGGCTGCTAGCACTCAAGGAGCTGATTCCGCGGGATCTGAACTTGTCACAATGGCGACACTGAGGGAGTTGTTGAAAGTGCAAGAAAGAATGTTTAAGAATTTATTCGACTCACTGTTGGCCAACGTAAACGCACGGCTAGATTCCGTCATCGGCCAAGTCGCAGAAATCAAAGCTAGACTAGATATTTACGAGAAAGACACTGGCGACTTGAAGGTGAGCCTCGAGTTCTCCCAGAAAGATATCAAGGACTTGAAACCATGCTCATCCCGACTGCATGAGGTCGAAGAAGAGATTGAAAAGATGTGCGGTTCCCTCGATTACCACACTGATAAGATCGAATATCTGGAGAACCAAAGTAGAAGGAGTAATATTCGAATAGACGGCATTCGAGAGGAAGAAGCAGAAACTTGGGACAACACCGAAACCAAAGTAAAGGAGATACTCAAAGAGAAGCTTAACCTCGATGAAGAACCGGATATCGAGCGGGCTCATCGAGTCGGCAGAAGAGCAAATGCTACAACTGGCTCCGTAAGACGTCCAAGGACCATCGTTTGTCGCCTCCGCGATTGGAAGCAAAAAGAACAGATCATCAGAAGTGCAAGGAGAATCAAGCTCCTGGAATTTTTGTTAATCGGAAGACCTGGCACAAGAAACCCTTGACAAGAGGGAAGAGCAGCGTCCTAAGTTTGAAGAAGCGAGAAGAAACGGGAAAATAGCTTATTTTCGTTTTAGACCGGCTGGTTATTAAAGACAGAATTGAGCGTCCCAGTTAAGTAGTTGTGTAGTTTTGTGCTTTAGCCTTCTATAATATTTATAGTACGTATTTATATGTTTATTAGGCCCGTTTCAAACGTCGAACTTCTCATGTACCGAATCTAATGCAAATGAGAAGTATCTATTGTTTTCGCTCATTTGCATTAGATTCGGCACATGAGAAGTTCGACGTTTGAACCGGGCCTTATTTATTAGCCATGGCTTCGATTCCTGATCACACTTTACCAGTTTTAATGCTTTAGACGATTATAGTTTTACCTTGCAATTTACGAACTTCAACATGGCCGGTCCGTTATGATCCTGACACACTTTCCAGCCTAAATTACGATCCTTTATTTTCAAGTCACAATCTTTCCCTAACTCGTTCTGACGATATAGATCCTGATGTTAATTTCTGCACAGACGACGTCCATTGTGATTACTACATTGAAGATAAATTAACGAAATGTTGAGAGAAATGATAATTTATGTGATGAAGATTTTTCGCTTCTACACCCTAAATATTCGTAGTCTTCAACGTAATCTAACAGCCTTTCTATTCTTTTGACATGCTTGAATATTAAGTTCTCTTTAATTGGCGTTTCTGAGACTTGGCTAAATGATTATTCCCATTCAGTAGACATAGATGGTTTCAATTTTATTCACAAACATCGCCCAAATAGAACTGGTGGTGGTGTTGGCTTATATATTTCTAACAATCTCGATTTTAAAATTCGCGCTGACTTGAGTTTTGACGATATGATGTTGCAGAATCTTTGTTTATTGAAATACCAAGACCCCATGGGAAAAATATTATCGGTGGTGTTATTTGCAGGCCACCTAATCAGAGAGTTGGTGACTTTGTGTCAAAACACAATGATCTGTTAGCGAAAATCTCTAGAGAGAACAAAATATGTTTTATTATGGGTGATTTCAATTTGAATTTAATTAACTTTCAACATCACCAAAACACCGGCGAATTCCTTGATGGTTGCACTGCGTATATGTTTTTTTCCCATGATGAACACTGTCCACCCGAATAACTTCTCACACCGCAACATTGCTAGATAACATTTTCACAAACACATTTTTTGATCACTCGACAAGTGGTTTATTGATTACTGATATCTCTGATCACTTACCTGTTTTTTCGATTCATTCAAATAATGACTCTTCCAACAGCCATGCTCATGACCCAGTGGTCATTCGAGACAATAATAAAGAAAACTTAGCGAGTTTTCTCGAAACGCTAAAACAAATTACCTGGTCCTCCCTTGATGGTTATCATGACCCCAAAAACGCGTATAATAGCTTTATAAAGAAGTATTCTGAAAGTTATAATGTGTGCTTCCCTGTAAAAAAATTAACTAGAAAACAGTGCCGTTTAAATAAACCGTGGCTATCCAATGCGCTTATTAAGTGTATTAGGAAGAAAAATAGGCTTAATAAAAAATATCTGCGAAATCCAACAATGGATCGTCAATCAGTTTACAAAAGTTATAAAAACAAATTAAATCATTCTCTGCGGACAGCAAAACGTCTATACTACGAGAAGAAATTGAATAACGTTCAATCTAATACTCGTGCTACTTGGAAAGTTTTAAATGAAATCCTAAACAGAAGCAAAAGAAATTCCAATAGATGCTCAACATTTAAAGCTGAAAATCGTGAAGTTACTGATCCTGTCGAAATTGCCAACAAGTTTTGTAGTTATTTCTCAAGCATCGGTCCTAATTTAGCAAGGGGTATACAGTCGTCAGCTTCACACCGTTGTTTTCTTAATGGTTCCTTTACACAGTCAATATTCTTCAACCCTACAACTCAAGATGAGATCACTGAGATTGCGAAAACTTTTCTTCCAGGCAAAGCAGCTGGCTACGACCAGATTCCAATGACAGTCATTAAGGAGTCCATTCTACTTGTTTCTGAACCACTCACCCATATCATAAACTTGTCAATCCAGCATGGTATTGTTCCCGATGAAATGAAAATCGCTCGCGTGATACCTATTTTTAAATCTGATGATCAGTCGCTTTTCACCAAATACCGACCTATCTAGGTGCTTCCCAGCTTTTCAAAATTCTTTGAAAGAGTTATCTACAATCGTTTAATGCAATATCTGATGAAGTTCAACATCCTCTGTAGTAACCAATACGGCTTCAGGAAAAATCATTCCACTGCACTCGCGCTAATCGACTTGCATGATAAGATCTCCACTGCCTTTGACCGAGGTGAATTTTCCGTAGGTATTTTTCTTGACCTCTCAAAAGCCTTTGACACTGTAAATCATATCATCCTTTTTGATAAACTCGAACACTACGGTATTCGTGGCTTAGCGCTGGACTGGATAAGAAGTTACTTTTCAAACAGAAAGCAATATGTTGAATATAATGGCCACCGTTCGTTAAGAAATGAAATCTCTTGTGGGGTCCCTCAGGGTTCCATCCTCGGACCACTATTTTTCTTACTGTACATTAACGACATCAACAATGCTTCTAATCTATTAAATCTGATATTGTTCGCTGACGATACCAATGTATTCATGTCACATAAAGATCTGAACTATCTCTCAGATATGTTAAACTTGGAGATGGACAAACTGTCAATCTGGTTTAAAGCAAACAAGCTTTCTCTAAATCTTAAAAAGACTAAATTTATGGTCTTTAAACCAAGACAAAAGCGTTCAATTTGTAATATTCAAATAAGTATAGATAATCAAAATATTGTTAAAGTAAAGGAGACAAATGTTCTAGGCGTAATTTTGGATGAAAACCTAAATTGGAAGTCGGAAATATCTCACGTTGCAAGTAAAGTTGCGAAGTCAGTCGGTATAATATCTAGATGCAGCTTCTTTCTTCCTAAATCGTCTTTACGTATGCTCTACTATTCCTTAATTTATCCTTATTTTTACTACTGCAATATCGTTTGGGCTTCGACCTATAAAACTTATCTCCGCCGCCTTGTTATCCTGCAAAAGCGCATTAATAGAATTATTAATAAACGCACATTATAATGCTCATACTGACCCCATCTTTAAGGACCTCGGTATACTAAAATTTAATGATATCCATTTGCTCTCTTCTGAGTTCAACTGGGCCAATTTATGTATTCTTGCAAAAATTCATTCTTACCTCCAAAGTTTAATAACAATTTCTCTCAAAGCAATCAATTCCACTCTTACAATACAAGAAATTCCCAGGCCTACCGTCTACCGTATTGTCGTACAAACACGAAAAAGTTCTCGCCCTTTTTTCAAGGGCCTAAGTTTTTTAATTCACTTGACAACAAGATCATCAACTCTCAATCCCTCTCCTCTTTTAAGAAAAAACTGAAGATTAAATTATTGAGTAAGTATGAAAACAGTTTATAAATCTTTCCATCTTCGACTTTTCGCCTTCTTTTCTTCAACTGATGTGAAACAGCTCTAGCTCATAGTTCGAGGAGGCCTAACCTCTCATAAGCTCCTATAGTTTCTGTTAGGTCTCCTCGCCATTTCTTTTTTTTTCTCTTCTTTTCCTATATTTTTGTAATTAGTGTGGCAAATAAAAAATAAAAAAATAAAAATAAAAAATAAAATAAAAATCACGTATTATGCTCAAAACTAATTCTTTTCGGGAGAATTGCTTTCAAACAGAGCAAACTGTTGTTATGGCATAAAGCTTTCACTGCGAAATTCTCTGTTAAGTCAACATGGGAACTGTGGCTTGTTGCTTGATTCCCGGATTACAAGGCCAGTTTACCAAAGACGCAGTTTTGCTTCTGGTAACTTGTGGTCCTTGGATTATTTCAATATTCAAACCAAAACATACCCTGGGTGCCAGAGGTTTTATTTTTCGAGGCCGGTGGTTAACCCGCTAAACGCAAAGCGAACGGAGACCATTCAACAGCGAAAGGAAGATTACAAAAATTAAGGAAGGGAAATTTGTTATAAGTAGCATCTGAAGATAGTGCACTGGGAGCGGCAGATAGTAGTTAGTGGATAGAAGTTTCTTTTCTCCAGATAAAGCGTAATAATAAGCCAATAGTGATGACCACTACAAGTACTACACAAAAAGTTTACATTAAATTACCGTATTTTCTCTTACGCTCCTTCGATTTCGAGCATCTTTCTTTTTCTATCGGGAAAAGGTGAAAAAAGAAAACAATGCTGGCAACTCGTGCGTGCCCCGCCCCGGGCGACCTGCACCATTTGCAAGACGTCACAAGATTGGTCCAAATAAACAATTGGTCCAATAAACAAAGAATGAAAACAATCGAACCGTGCCCTAAAACAATAAAGGTGCAACCTATAAAGATCCAGTGAAATTAGCTGGTTTAAGAAGTCACTTATCCCCTAGGAGAAGTGTTGCGTGACGGCCTCACGGGTTGTCTAGAACCCAATAGATAGCTATAAATGGTGACATTTAAAACGACAACAAAACGCGTGAGGTTATTTCACAAGTAACTAAGCTGACTAATAAGTAGTTGCGCATTACCTGTGACCGTTTTTGATTAAGTTAATAACTCAAATACGAAACCAACCGGTTCCGATTTATCAAGAAATAATTTCAAGCAGGTGTTGTGAAAGTTTCGCGCTCAGATTTCTAGATCACGGCGTCTCGCGCTCGAAATCGGGGAATCGCAACGTCTCGGGCTCGGATTTGAAAAAAATAGTTAAGTCTCGGTCTCGTATTTTAACCCTTTGTATCCCAAAGACGCATATTTGCGTAAAATATACCGCTTTTGCTTTTATGATTTATTTCTTGTTTAAATTTTGTCACAAAGACATAATAATGGGTAAATAGCACTAAATGATGCTTTTTGCAATTATCAAATCCAAAAAACCGACAACAATACCCGAATTCCGCTGCATGGCACAGTTTTTTTGGCAGCAAAGCCCAAAATGCTAGTCTTTTGACCAAAGAACAACACCAAAAATTACACATTTTCGTGGTCAACTTTTTAATAAAAAACATTGCCCAAAAATCAAAATTCTACATTTACAGCAAACCTTAAAGCCAGACCTTGGCATCTGGAGGGAAATTTTCCTCTCACTTCTTCCACAAGCCACGCCTTAGCCATTTTATTGGAGCCAATCTCGCG
Organism: Pachyseris speciosa; assembly: GCA_016490735.1. Taxonomy (NCBI): domain Eukaryota; kingdom Metazoa; phylum Cnidaria; class Anthozoa; order Scleractinia; family Pachyseridae; genus Pachyseris; species Pachyseris speciosa. The sequence continues at coordinate 286,614 of JAEMWC010000791.1, forward strand.
TATCTCAAGTTGTCTTGTTCACGCCCCAAAAGAATTCTGGGGAAGTCAACTATTCCAGGAACATAGAACCCTTCCATTTCCTATTTCCAAGTTTTTTTGTAAGTGTTGGGCCACCCAGTACTACCAGGAAAATATGACGTCGATTGAACTTTTTACCAGTCAAAACTAGCCCAAATTGCCTTGGTAGGCCCTGGAATCCTTCCACAAAGTAAGCAGAGAGACAGCTTCGGCCATCCACCGCCATATTGGCTACGAAGCAGACTTAACGTCTCATTCAGCGAGAAACCGTCTCTCACCTCTGGCTTCTTTCAAAGGCTTGCCTTTACCCACATTCCAGCTTAAGGATGCCAGCCTGGGGGCCTTTGAGGAGGAAAATGGATCGAAAAAACCTCATAAAGCGGCAAATTTACCACAATCAAGCTTGTTGACTCGGTAAACGAACAACAGCCGCTAATGTGCGTGACATCACACTTTTAGAGTGACCCCACAGTGACACAAGCCCGCTGTTATTTCCATCGCAACTTCTTAAATGGAGAAGATTAGTCCCCCAGACTAATTATCACTAAAAATTTACTTTAAAAAAAATGCAATAAATTGGTACTCAACTTTGTTCCCGCTCAGTCCGAATATATTTCTGATTTTTTTCCTCAGTAGATTTGTTTGACAGTAGCGAGTAGCATTTTACTGAAATGAAAATTAGCGATAAAAAGGAACAACATTTCGACGTCCTCCGGTCTTTTTAGTTAGGCCCTTGACATTTCAGCTTGACCGAATGACGTCATAAGGTTCCTTTTTAAATTTTAATTTTATTGATTTTGCTTGCTTTATGTGGTGTTGAACAAAACATGTGGGTTATCTTCATTTGTGATAGTGCATGTTTCTTCATGAAGATTAACTGTTTGTGACTGATGCTTGTTCAGATAATGGTGTTAAAAAAATTTTATTGTCTAAGTTTCGAGAACATAACTTAATAAATCACTGGAATGGAAACAATAAAAATATACCTCGCAGCTACTCTCTTTTTGTGAATGATATATGAAATGAATCATATATGAACTGCGGAAATGAAATCAAATGAAGAATGATCCTCGCAGTTGTGAACGCAATTTATGCAATTGCGAAAAGAAGCCTGAAAAAAACTTAAGGACTTCAACTGCGACGATCATTCTTCATTTGATTTCATTTCCGCAGTTCATATATGATTCATTTCATATATCATTCACACTCATTTCTTTCACGGGAAAATATGAACCCACAATTGACCTGCTCCCAACGTCAGTGGCTTCATAGCTCAGTTGGTTAGAGCATCGCACCGGTAATCGCGAGGTCACGGGTTCGAACCCCGTTGAAGTCCTGAATTTTTTTCAGGCTTCTTTTCGCAATTGCATAAATTGCGTTCACAACTGCGAGGATCATTCTTCATTTGATACTCTCTTTTTGTCGGGTATTCAATCATTTGCATATACTGCAGACAAGCCGGGCTTCAAAAACACCGAGCTTAATTAGAAACTTGAACTGCCGATGTTTTAAACTGAAAGTAATGTTTCAGAATTGATGTACTAGTTTGGATGACTCTATTATACGTCTGCCCTGTCCCAAACTGACCTTTTGCTGATGATACCACAATTACAGCAACTTCGGATGTCAAGAACACAACTTTCGTTGAACAGATCTGTAAGTAAAGCACAGCTTTGAACAAACGCCAGCAAGCTTCCTTTAAATGAATAAAAGGCTAAGGTCTTGGTTATAACCAGGAAAAGGCTTCGCTCTTAGCTTCGTAATCCGTCACCTGCTTATGACAGCAGATGGTCAGCAGTTAAAACTCTTAAACTGTAAAATGTCTGGGTTTAGAAATTGACAACAAAGTTTCATTTCATGCACAGTCGAAAAAGTTTGCAAATACCTTTCCTCGCGGATAGCTGTACGTGTAAAATTAGTAAGGATCTTTTTACCACTAAGTCAATGCCTGTTATACTACCGTATGATGCATAAACTGTCCGTTAATGAGTTACGCGAGTGGCAGTTTGGTCTTCATGCGGCTAGAGGTGTTATTAATCAATATAACTGAATAATTTTAAAGCTACAGAAGAGTATAGACAGAGTTGTCTTGTATGGTCTTGTATGAGGGTCGCCAAGCATCATCGGTACCACTTTTTAATAGTTATCCTGGATTCCTTTCTACAAACAACGTAACATGGATAAATGTTCAATCCTATATCAGAAAGGCATACGTCGAATTCTACCAAGGCTACCTTGATGATCATATAGTAATCCTAATAACTGTCATTCACAGAATACACGGTATTCTAATTTTAATGCTGTTTGCCCTAAATACAAAAGATTAACCTAGGGCGGGAGGATATTTGCCGTGGTATCTGCAAGACTCTGGAATAATATACCTTGACTATCAGACGGTCAGTTTGCAAGAGTGTGGACCTTTTATACCGTTTTCATGCGTCAAAGCATTCATATTTGCCACGTTAGGCCATGCTCACGCGCCGTCTCCATGAATTGGTACTATGGAGTATAATTTGGGATTAATTGCACTTCTTTCGAACAATCAGCTTTGAGTAATTTTGTTGAGGGCCTTTGTTGCGTGTACTATCATAACTTAAAAGGATCAGTAAAAGGCATTCTGCTGAATGCCAAATTAATGAGTTTCTTTAGGATCCCAAGGACCTTCACTCGGTTGGTTGCTAAGAACTTTTGTCTTTATGTTCGTGTTTATCAATGTGATATGTCCTGGGATTCGTGAGAGTGTAGTAGATTATTTTTTCAAAAAAAAAAACAAACAAAAACAATATACACTAACCAATTTCTAATATTCTTTGGATTTCACTTCTTTTCGTTTAATGACAACTGGTCTAAACCTCTTTATGTTCAGTGGGGGAGTTGATTTTTCAAAAGTGCCTGGAATAAAACTTTAAAGCATTCTCATAGCAGACTTGCCATGTAATTTTTAATAAATGAGCAGGAGTATTTTATTTGGACTTGATAAAACACGAATTGCGAATTCATTGAAGGTCTTAAAAATCTTTCCTGTACATCCATCCATTCTTACACTAAATTTAGATTCAGGGTTATTTTGGCCTAGAAAACTGGAAGCAAACTTAAGCCATGTCTATATCAGATATAAACTGAAGACACTCGTTAAACATTAATTTCTTTTGTTTTCCCTTCATGAATTATTAATACGATTTTTAATCACCGTCTTATTTTGATTTGTATTTGATTTCTAGCTTCAAGTCGCATTATATCAACTACCAAATCTGAAAAGACAATACGATGGACATCAACATCCCAGGTGTGGTTGCTGTCGTGATATTTTACCTCCTGATAGTTATTGTCGGTATATGGGCCGCCCGCCACTGCAAAGAAAGCGAAGAAGACGCCATCTTAATTAGCCGGCAGAAGTATGGGAGTATTTGTTGGCACCTTTACTATGACAGGTAATTGATAAGGGGCCACGCCATGAATATTCTTGAGTTTTAGAGACAAAATTCTTAGCTAGGAAGTAACTTGTCTTTGCTAGAAATGATGTTAGTCAACCCCAAAGGAACGCACCAATTATTAATTATTATTATTTCCTTTTTTCCACGCCATAAGGAAGAACTTTCAAAACTTCTTTTAAGTTTTATTTACTTCCTTCCTGGTCATTCATAGCCAAGCAGCAGTCGTACTCAAAGTTTCAGATGACCAGTGGCGTGACTTTTAACAAAACTGCAAAAATTATTTTGTGTTTCCTTTGATGCCAGAGTGCTTTGTAATTCCTTGTCTATCTTCTGACAAAGTAAAACCAAAATTGGATGGCACAATCCCATTTAGGAGCGACGACCAGACTTCCTCACGAGTACTAGTAGATATCTGATTGAGTTACAACTGGACCGACGACAAAATGTTCGAGAAACCAGTACAAATGGAAACAAATGTTTAAGGTGTAAATAGTTTTAGAGAATAGAACTTGATAATCTGGTTATCTACGCACTGCTGTCGAATCGTGCGGCACTGTTGAATACAGATAATTGAAGCTTATAAAGCGACGTGTGTCTGGTTTACATTTGGGAATGGTTGATTTTTTCTACAGCCCCCGCTTTCGTTTCTCACTGCATGATCAAATAAAAGTTTATTACCTTATTCGGCAACCGCGCAGTGTATAATTTTATAATTTTTTTTATTAAAAATGAGGGTTCTGACAGGTCTCGAATTGTTGAAGATATATAAAGACGATCGCAGAGTTAACTCTATCCCCGCGTAGGCTGGCAACGCGACATCAACGATGTCCTGTAACTTCAAATGATTTCCCCCTTTTTTCGATAACATGTTAGGCGAATTTACTGTTATATCTTTATTTCCATAGCAACAGGAATTGAAGGTGGTTTCATCAATGGTGCAGCTGAAGCAGTTTATGACTCAGGTCTAGTCTGGGCCCAAGCCCCTTGGACCTACGTGCTAACTCTAGTGATAGGTAAGGATCCTTTCAAGTATTCTTTTCCTGTCCGAATTGAACGTGACTGGAATAGTCTACCAGGGTCTGTTGTCAGGCCGGCAGGGGTGGGTTCAGACGTCTCCTTAATTAACATGTGGTCGCTGGGGAGTGGTTGGGGGATCGTTGGGGTTAGCTCTTGGGCTGATTTGGGTTCTTGGCCTGGGCATCACGCCTTTGGCTAATACGTTAGCATATCTTTCAATGTATTGTATATTTTGTACATAGATTTTGAAACGTTCTATGTTGCATACTTTACATTGCACATAGTTCGTGCCTGTTTTATGTTTTATTTAGGAAAGTGTTATAGGGCCAACCTCACGTTTTCGCTTTCAGGATGTTTTTAGAATTTTACTTTGGCCTCATTTTGAATATTATGTTATGTTTTGACATGTGCGGATGGGTTTGTTCAAATTGGTAGTAATTTTTCTATTACATAAACGTTCCTTGTAACAGGAACGACTAGATTTCAAATTATTTCTTGGAACAAAAAGAAGCTAACGTTAGTTTATGGTGATTTCCAAAGACACAATTTTGACATAACTTGAAAACGTTAACCTAACGCTTTCAAGTTGCGATCCACTTCCTCCTCGTCATCCGTGGCCGCAGACAGCCGCAAATAGTTTCAATGAACATGTTGAGTAGTCTGTAAATGCAAAATGCAAATGAAAATGAATCTTTGGGTTTGCAACATCCTCGGAGACCCAGGGGCAGATAGTCGGGACGAGACAAAGATTCGGGACCAGCGAAAGTTTACAAGACAGTCGGGAGAGCCCCTGGGAACATTTCTTTATCGGACTCGTTCCAGAAGCTATTGAAATCCAGCTTCGTGATTGGGCGGAAATTTTCTGGCAAGGAATTTTTTTCTGCCCAATCGGCGATCAGCTTATATATCGCACTCCTTTCGTGACTCCTTACACCAACAAGTAAGCGGTCAATCTGCTGTCGACCATATTTTTAGTGGTTCCACTTGTCTCGTTCGTTCGACAAATTTATCCTACGAGGAACATTTTGGTGGCAAGGGACCCACAAACAACAAGCAACAATCACTTGCAAGGAACTAGAAAAATCAAAATGAAGATCGACCGCAGGCATCGTAAACTTCACGCGAAGAACAGCATGTTACTCGGTCTCTTTCTGTGGCTAGGATCATTGTTGTTTGGTTAGGGCTTGTTTTCTCTGGTTTACTTACGGGCAGTGGGCCGCTCCTGAAACTCTTCGGGGCGATGAAATTTCTGTTGCACGGGCCGGACAAGTTTACCGATCGGGCGAGAAGCACACAGCTCGGCGTTTTAAGTTATCGAACCTTGCAATCGACCGTCTCAGCTCACTGAGAATTTCGAGAGAGACCACAAAAAGGCCTTAGAGAAAGTGTACAGTTACACGTGATACATTGCAATGTTTTGGTTTTCATATATTTGACTGGTATCAGTTGGCCAATATGCTTTTCTTCCCAAGGTGTTCATAAAAATATTGCAGATTGCCTTGCAGTTGTGATAATTGCTAATTGTGTGCACATGTACACTGTAAGATGCATGGTTATTTGCACAAGCTTTCCATGAACTCTTTTACCACAGTGGTGCTAAGCTCAGTTAAAAATTTAGTTTTTAAAAGTTTTAAAAATATGATTTAGAGTGGGCCTTGCTGGAAACATTTACATTATGTTGACTGTGCTGCAACTTTTAGGTAGCAAAGTTCCAGATAAAGTTGTTTACAAGTTGATGCAGGATGTTTAGTGTCTTGTATGCACTCTTGTTTTTATAAACGCTCAAGTTTATCCATAATATAACAATTATTAAATTCCATTTTTGCATGATACGGTTGTAGTTGCTGTGATTGCTAAGCCAGTGGTACACCAGGAAAAGACATGATTTCTCCTGTGAGACCACACCAATTTTGGAATGGGTTCTTCCTATCACCGCCCTCTTCCTTGACAATTTTTAAAACGAGAGAGTGCTTCCAGTTAATTAAGGAACTATGTTTTCAGTTCCTCACATAGTGTAAATGTGTCTTGTGCCGAAAGACCCTTGATAACCACTTATTGACAAATCATTCTCAACTATGCAGTTCACTGAGTCAAACAGGCTGATACAATGGGTCACAATGGTATGGGTAAGTATACATGTAGTTAAATTATTTTCAGGTAAGTTTCAAACCATACCCATAACCTGAATACAGTTACAAAATATGTTAACATGGTCACTCAGTAAGATATCCCCTTTAGATAAGGTGGAAACAAAAAAAAAACAATAAAATAACAAAATAAAACTAGAAGGGATTGTTATTTCATTTAGTTTTTGTTTGTTTAGAAGTTTTCTTGATAGTGAGATGTAACTTTAAATTCAAGTTTTCAATGCAATCTGTTGGATATTGTAGTGATTATTTGTTACAAACCTTATGGCCTCAGAGTTTTTATTAGGTTTTAGAGTAGCTGACTGGAATCTAACAGACGGTGGCTTGTTGATGAGAATTTAAACAGCCTTCAAAAAACGTTGGAAACTATTCATTGACAAGCAGGTAGCTCAAAATTTAAAGACGCCACTTTTTAGCCAGCTGCCAGCACTTCAGGAGAAGTCTACCTTGTACTAAATGAAATTTTCAATGAGTATACCCAAGATGAAATTACACCCTCAGTTTCAGAGGGGGGTACAAAAAAATTTAAAATTGTTCTTAAAATTTAATTGTCCATCTGTTATCTGTTGGTCTTTCACTTTGCTTTTCTACAGCGGCCCAAAAGGGTCAATCACAAATCAATTTACCAAAACAAAAATCAGTTTCCCTTAACATGAAACAGTTTCTCAAAACAAAAACAATTTCCTGAACACAAGTCAGTTTACCATCATCATTCACTGAAACACCTGTAATAGGCTAATCACAGCAAGTGCACTGCACAAGATATTCAGCAATACCATATCACACTGCCTAATTCTTAGGAGCTATGAAAGCCATGTAATGCTACAAAAGGTATCAGGTCAATACCGTACCCCAATTACCATGCAAAACATCTGCCACAAATCTGCTAAGGTCTCAAAAAATTATGCTAACTCTACCAATAGTAAGGAAAACATTAAGTGTCTATATGCTCATGAGAGTGATGATGTTTGTAAAAATATGTTTTCATCTTAACATAATACATGCCATTTTCCATTCCTTTCCCCCCAAAACACTGGAGTAGTTTCTATTCGAGTCTTACTCTATAACCAAGGTAATCACCTATTTCAAAAGCATAATCTGAACTCACATCAACGTCAAAACGGCATCTGTATGCAAGAGAATGTCAGAGTATTGGGAAACTGATGTTGATTTGATAAATTGGTTTGTGATTTCGGCCTCCGTACTTTTCCACACAAAAGCAGCCTACAAGCCCAATGACCTTAACCACTTAACCTGGTCTTTCATGATTGCCATAATATAAGCGGATGGAGAGACAACCACGACTACAGGTAAATTATTTTAAGCTGGATTTTCTCTGGCCATTTCAAGGTCTCTCGAAACTGAGCTGAGCTCATCTGAGACGCGACTTCGAGTAGATTGTAAGCAGTGGAAGATTCGATTTCGTGAGCAAAACAAAATTCAACGGCTGCGTTTCACTCGCGCGATCGGTAAACTTGCCTGGCCTGTGCAACAGAAATTCCATCGCCCCGAAAAGTTTCAGGAGTGGCCCACTGCCTGAGAGTACACCAGAGAAAAACAAAAGCTCATACCAAACAACAACAATTGTGGCCGAGTTGTCAACAATCTGCAACAACTCTTCGCGTGAAGTTTACGATACCTGCGATCGGTCTTCATCTTGATTTTTCTAGTTCCTTACAAGTGATTTTTGCTTGAGTAGAAGTTGAATTTGTCTACATCTGGATTTTGTGGGCCTCTTTCCACCATAACTTTTCTCGAAGTGTCGATACAGCGATCGAAACTATGGCTGACAGCAGATTGGACGTTTGACCATCGGTATAAGAAGTCACGAAAGGAGTGCGATATATAAGCTGATCGCCGATTGGGCAGAAAAAAATTCCTTGCCAGAAAATTTCCGCCCAATCAGGAAACTGGATTTGAATAGCTTCTGGAACTAGTCCGATAAAGAAATGTTCCCAGGGGCTCTCCCGTCCGTCTTGTAAACTTTCGCTCGTCCTGAATCTTCGTCCCAACCCGACTCTCTGCCCCTGGGTCTCCGAGGATGGGTTTGCAAATGCTTCTTTAGGTTTATCGAAATTATGCCACACTGCTGGCGGGTTTCTACTTGACGTGTAAGGGTCTCACCAGATTCGATTCGTCCCTCACTGACATGATGTTGTACGAGGTTTAAATATGATGTTATAAACTACGCCTCACAGTTCACTACTAGTGGCACGTCTGATGTACAACCCAAGTTTGACTTTCAAGATTTTCAAAGGAAAGTAGTGTGTTCCTTTCTCTCTCAATGCGGTGCATGTTTTGTTATTTTTCATTGTATTATTTTTCCAGGTGGTTTGGTTTTTGCCAAGATCATGCGCAAAAAAGAGTATTTCACAATGCTGGATCCTTTCCAGGAAAAGTACGGTCTGCGCATGGGTGGATTGTTGTACATCCCCGCTTTGTTCGGTAGTATATGCTGGTCAGCATCAATTCTTGCTGCACTAGGTGCCACCATCAACGTCATACTTGACGTGGATCGTGTCACGTCTATCATTGCGTCAGCGTGCATCGCCATTTTCTACACGCTTATTGGTGGACTTTATTCTGTGGCTTACACCGCTGTCATCCAAGTTATCTGCATCTTTCTAGAACTGGTGAGTACAATCAGACCTTAACTCTCAAAATATCTTCAGCTCGCGTCCAAAGGTCCTGAAAATCAATGTTACGCCTGTCATGTATCGTTCGGGTGCCGGAGTACACTTTTCGCGTATTTGCAAGTTTTGAAGGCAGAACCAAGAGTTTCAACTCTTAGAAAGCGCAATGTGTGTATACAGTATATTTACTGGTCTTACAAGTAGCCAGCAAGGCACCACGTTTCCCAGGAAATTTTGCTGTAGACTGCTGGCAGTTCCTTTCAGTAAAGTTGAGCGGGCGCGCGTGAAAGTGAACCAGTCACTTCTTATTTCTTTCTCCTCGCTCCAATCTCCTCAGTCTGGACCCGTTGTTGAGGACTCGCGTTCTCCGTTAATTATCCAGAATGGGATTCTCTGCTAGCTAGCCAGCTAGCTGTGTCTGGCGTACTCCCTGCTCACGACATTTTAGCCAAGACCATATCACAAACGTCTTTACTGGAGCTCGAAATTAAAACCGATAAAACGAGAAAAAAAATCATTCAAATTAATAGTTATAACAGATGATGACTCTCACCTTGATATCAGCCCGTCGACAGTCCTGCATCCTAGGCCTCTTAAAGGTACACGTCATCGTGATTTTTACATTTTATATTTAAAAACTGGAATAGTATCTCTGAAGTAGATATGTTTTCTCCCACTAATTAACACCAAAAGAAAGCTGTGGAGTGATTTAATTCTAAGGGAGACAAAACATGATTTTTCCACAACACAAAAGAGAAGCTTTTTGTAAGTTGCAGTCGATGGTGGTGCTATCCCAGTCATCTGAGCCGAGTTGTGCAAAGCACGATTAAGCTAACCCCGCGTAAGAGTGAAGTTTGAGTCCAGTTTACATACTGTTCAATACAAAAAAATTCTAAAAGATTATCACCCTTAAGGTTTGACTGGAATTAAACTTTACTTTAAGCGTAAAATTTGATTTACAAAACCTTCTCAACGAGTGAGACGAAAACTTCGGCTAACTCCTGATCCTGAGTTAGCGTTAAACGGCTTTCGAACAACCGGTCCCTGTAGCCAAATAAGTGTATTCAATAACAATATCTTCAGGTTTTCCTTTGACCCCAATATCATTTAACTATTTTTAAGTGATACAAAACAGACATGGTGTAACTCTATACAAATAAAAAAAAACTTAAATTGAGAAAAAAGTGTCAAAATGACATCTTGTGAAAAAACACAAACGTTTCGGGCATAGCTCTTTTTCAGTGTGAAAACCGTTAAATGTTTGCGCGACTGTAAAATTGAAAAAAACGTTACTAAGAGCTAAGCGCGCGGAAAATAGGACGCTCGCGCGCGCCATTTATAAGAAATGAAAAACATTATTTAGGCTGTCTGGTTGCATAGTGCTGAGCTTAAAAATGAGTTTCATATCTAATTATTTCCGTCTGGCATTGACCCCAGCACATTAACTTTTACCGCAATTTGCAATTATTTCTCTTTCCTATTCTTCATCTTATTTTTCCTCCTTTAGTACATCAGTATCCCATTCGCCATGACGCACAAAGCAGTCAGCAGTATTTCAACCGATTCTGGAGCACCCTGGATGGGAGAATTCTCTACTGAGTACCTTGGAATATGGCTGGACTCTGCTCTGTTATTGGTAAATGAATACCGAATTCACAGATCTTTAGTTAACAACAAATATTGAATAGCAAGACAACACCGAATAAAAGGGAACAAATGTAGTGAGAAAGGATTGAGCGCAGAATTACGAGGATGGTAGCAAATACAATAATAGTTCCAATAATCTGATTTCCGAAAACAGTTTCCTCCAAAGACCAAAAGTGCTATTCTGATGAAAATAAAAATTCATAGTTATTCCCCGATTAAGTCGGGCGGGATAGACGCCAGTATAAGTAAGAAGCAAATGCTCAATGCCAGCTAATTTTCATACTTATTAAATGAAAACATAAAAAGCTGTTAACAGTTCTATAGATCACCTGATGTTTAAAGAGTCATTAATTAATTTACTTTTCAAGCAAAATTTAAAAGAAGAGATCGATTCTGAGGTTAATATTATTGTCAAGATTGTTGCATTCAGCTAAACCAATATTATTTTTTTGCTTCCCGTTTAGATATTTGGTGGTATCCCCTGGCAAGCGTTCTTTCAACCCGTGTTGTCATGTAAGACCCCAGCAAAGGCTCAGAACCTCTCCATAGCAGCTTCGTTTGGATTTATAGTGCTGGCTATACCAGCTGTTCCCATTGGAGCTATTGGAGCTTCCACAGGTAAAATGACTTTTCAGTTAAATAGCGTTAGCATTGGCATTGGCTTTGGCTTTGGCTTTGGCTTTGGCTTTCACACTGACATTGACATTGGCATTGGCTTTGGCATTGTGCCATTAGCATTAGCATTAGCATTAGCATTAGCATTAGCATTAGCATTAGCATTAGCTTTAGCATTGGCATTGGCATTAGAGTTAGCATTAGCGTTAGCGTTAGCGTTAGCGTTAGCGTTAGCGTTAGCGTTAGCGTTAGCATTAGCATTAGCATTAGACATGGGCATTGGCATTGGCTTTCGCATTGACATTTTAAACTGGCATTGGTATTAGGTTTGACACTGGCATTGGCACTGGCACTGGCACTGGCATTGGCATTGGCATTGGCATTGGCAATGGCATTGACATTAGCATTGGCATTGGCATTGGCATTAGCATTAGCATTAGCATTAGCATTAGAGTTAGCATTAGCATTAGCATTAGCATTAGCATTAGCATTAGCATTAGCATTAGCATTAGACATTGGCATTGGCATTGGCTTTGACATTGGTATTGGCTTTGACATTCAATGGCTTTGACTTTGGCATAGGCATAGGCATAGGCGTTGGCATTGGCTTTGGCAATACCTTTATCATCATCCTTTTCATTACGTGGTATCAGCCATTATACTGTGGCAGATGCCCAGCATAAGCCGGCTGCCCCACCGCCCCCTCTCCTTCTACCTTTCGCTTTCTCTCCTCCTCTTTTCTTTCGCTTTTCTTGCTGGACATTTTCTGGTCTTCCTTTCGGTGGAAAAAAAATTTTTGGAAAACGTTTAGGATCGTAGGATTAGGTGGAAGGAAGTGCAGGTGGTTAGTGGAACAAGATTTTCATTCAAATTTTCGGCTCAAAGTCACTTGTTTTTTTCGCGTTTTCTCCGGCCTGTTTGACGGATTCATGCTCATTTGGGTATGGCTTGAAAGATCTCTTCCCCCTACACGTACTACATGTAAAAGTTGTCCATGAGCATTAAAACTGATGGCGTCACAAGCGGTACAAGGGACGTGGTTCTCCGCGGCCGGTTTTGGGCGGCACGGTTTCCAATGGGTTAAATCGTCTTCTAACAAAACAATCGCCCCACCCGCTCTTACAATATTTGTTAAATATATAGATTAAAATTAAGGTAACTGTTTATGATAACTAATCCAACTCAAGTATCACAGAAGGCTGTCTTTTAGGTCATTTATTTCCTGTTTGCTTGTTTTTTTGTTTGTTTGTTTTTTTTATCAGACTGGACGAAAACCGACTTCTTTAAGCCATCTGGTAACGCTACCAACCAGAATGTTACATTTGACAAGACAGTGATCCTTCCCATGGTGCTTCAGTACCTCACTCCAACCGCGGTTTCGTTTGTGGGCCTGGGGGCTGTGTCTGCAGCTGTCATGTCGTCCGCTGACGCCAGTATTCTATCTGCGGCCTCAATGTTTGCGCGAAACATTTACAAGCTTATCTTCAGACAAAAGGTAAAATGGCAAAGCACGCCTCCTTACTGCAAATTAGGTTCTTTCTATCGTTTCTGTGTTATAAAATGATGATAGAGTATAATGTACTACATTCTGGCCGAAATAGTTCATACTTCTGCTTGCATCGGATTTAGTAGTTTTTAGTCAAGAACAGTAGCTAACAAAAAATGTCGTTTTGTGTTTTAGCCATCCGACAGGCTTTTTTGCTTTAAAAGTGCTGACAAAGTGTGAAGTGGTATGTTAAACTGTATTAAGGCTAAAGGCTGGTTTACACAGTGACATAAGCATAAGCATAACAATGTTTACACATGTTACATAAGCATAAGAAAAGTGACACACGCAGACGCAGTGAGCTCCAGAATCATGTCGCGGTTTCATGGGACGAGCCACATTTCCAACGTCTTCTCCTGATGCTACTACGAAGACGAAGAGGGCGGCGACGAGAAAGAGAGCGTGAAGACAGTCAGAGTTTCTGCTGGGTGAGAGATATTTTCCGAAGGAGAAAAGAAAAGGGAGAATTTCATAATCTGGTTCGAGAATTGCAACTAGCGGACCGAGAATTTTATTTATTCTCACTAATCATGATTGCTACTTCCGTTTAGATCTAAAGGGAAAGAAAAAACTTTAAAGTGAACGCTATTAACTTGAATTTCCGAGCGTAAAAAAAAACAAAACAAAAAAAAACCAGCTGTTTCCTTGTGCTTATGCTTATGCTTATGCAGCCCCCGGTTTACACACTGGTTAACGCAATATAAGCATAAGCATAAGCATAAGCATAAGAAAATGGAAAAGATTCCTTTTTCTTATGCTTATGCTTATGCTTATGCTTATGTCACCCCCGGTTTACACTGCTTATGCTTATGCTTATGCTTATGCTTATGTCACTGTGTAAACCAGCCTTAATATGGGCTTTCTGGGCGGAATCAGTAACGTCATCAGTGAACTCGCGAGTTTTAAAGAATACATCGGTCAAAGATAAAAGAGATGAGGGCATATTTCAAAATTAGAAGTAATTTAATTGTTCTCAAATTTTAATTTCATAGCGAAAATCTTGTGAAAGATAAAAAGTAAAAGAGTAGAACCTTTTCCTAATATCTGTACATAACTGACTATAGTTTGGGTCCGCTACTGCATGTTGTGCAGCTGTAACACTGCCTTTACCGTTGGTAAAAAGCACTCGATCGACAATTTTAATTTGTACTGAATAGTGATTTTATCTTTTTCAGGCTTCTGTGAAGGAAGTACTCTGGGTAATGCGTATCGCCATCTTTGGAGTTGGCGCCGCCGCTACGGCAATGGCCCTATTGGTTGATTCCATTTACACTTTGTGGGCACTTTGTAATGATTTGGTTTACGTCGTCCTGTTTCCACAACTCTGCTGTGTTATTTACCTCCACGGCACCAATACCTATGGTTCCTTTATGGGTTATCTAGTGGGGATTGTGCTCCGTGTGGGAGGAGGGGAAGCAGTAATTGGTCTTCCGCCGTTCATTAAATATCCTTACTACGACGAAGAAACTGAGACGCAGCTGTTCCCGTTTAAGAGCCTCTCTATGATCGCTTCTTTTGTAACTATTATTATTGTGTCTCGCTCCTTGAGGTTTTTGTTTAAGAGGGAAATTTTACCGTCCAAACTCGATTACTTGTATTGCTTCAGGGAATACGTATTGGATAGACCAGGTAGGGATATAAATGGAAATGAAATGGAGATAGTTGAAACACATGAAAATCCTGAGGCTTGCAAACGGCTCTAAACAGAAATAAACGGACACCTGCTTATAACGGCAGTTTTCTTTGTTCTAACAACTGCAAAGGTCATATATTTTCTCTCAAATTAAACCGTTTAATACGGACACCCGGATAACGCGGACACTTGATGTCCGTATAATTAACGGGTTCCACTGTACCTAAAGCCTACGACACACTAGGCGATTTTATACGCCGATCGCAGCGAATTTGATCGCCAGCGACAATCACCAGCGAATTTCGTTGGCGATTGATGCGGGCACACTAGGCGATTTTTTGATCAGATTTGCGGGAGAGAACCCTGGGAGCGAGGTTGATTTGCTTCTTTTTCCTCTGTCCAAAACCACGCGACGTTGTTGTCGCCCATTTTGAAAAGTCATGTGACAAAATCTGATTGACTTTACTGGCAATTCGCAGCGATAAGCGTATAAAATCGCTGGAACGTAATGGGCACACTAGTCAAATGCCAGCGAATTTAATCGCCGATATCTGACATGTCAGATACCGGCGATGTTAAACGCCCATCACGGCAATCGGCGAAAATCGTCTGGGTGTGCCCGATTTTCGCCGATCGCCGGCGATCGGCGTATAAAATCGCCTAGTGTGTCAGTCCCTTAAGAATGTACTCAGTCTATTCTACCATGAGCAATGTTGTTGCACTGCTACTTCGAAAACCTTTCCGTATGGCTTGAATTACTTCTTGAATGCAAGATATCAGGATTTGAGAGAATTGACAATTTGTAAATTAAAATGTATTTTCGTAATTTCAACCTTGCCGTGAAGTGATTGTATTCTCATTACATGACGCAATATGCATGTCGTCACCCGTGCAAAATTGACCAACCAGGATAGAATCTTAAAGCGGTGAGTCGAATGACCTCGTGCTAAATACAGATTTTAAAAACAATTATCATTGCCATGCAAATGTCCATCTAAGGAAGATAAAATAAGAGAAAAATAAATAAGAGGCTCTCGCTCCTTATTTGCTCTGGGCCTTAAGTTATTTGTTCCTCCCTCGTTTGTTCTATTGTAATGTGGTTGGTGTAATCCATGTGAAACTTAGTATACCTTGACAGGATTTTCAGTTCAAGTTGCACAGAAACGTGTGCAGATAATATGCTGCTCAAGGAGTATA
>JAEMWC010000791.1:305000-387500 GCA_016490735.1 Pachyseris speciosa
ATAAATTTCTCGAGTAGTAGCATAGACAAATAATAGCATGATTTGTTCGAGGCATTTGGCATGAATACCACTCGTGATATTTCAAAATTGTCCCAAAATATGTATAACAATTTTGAAATATCACTGGAGTGGTATTTATGCCAATTATCTCCACAAATCATGCCATTACCTATACAAATTGTAGAATCACCAGAGAACTTGAACTTTTCAATAAGTACCTGCACAACAGCGAAGCTCCGAATGAAACTTTATTCAAAACCCAATTATTTTACCGAGTACAAGTTAATTTGAAACAACATGTCAACTATATTACCGATCAACGGTAAAGTAGCAAAACTATACGTACCGTCCACATTTACTTGACTTAAATAGCAGTCGCGTTGAAAACACCAGACCTTGGTACTTAAATGCTTACCACAGTTTACGGTTTAAAAAAGCTAGATACACATCTGTGTACTTTCTTGCAAAATCAAATTAAAAGCTGCGTGATTTCCCTTCCACTCCACCCCTCCTCCACCCCTCCCCCACCCCCCACCCCCACCCCCACCAGGAACTTTGATCATTGAGTCTAACATATGACTAGATTTTGTGGTAAATGTTCCAAAAGGGATTCCGAAAAACAAAAAACAGGTTGACGTAAAGATAGACAATGAGCTAGAAAAGCATTAGTCCAGAGCATAATCACTATCCCATATATTATTCCCTAGAGTTATTCACAGCTCATACATTTCATTTTTCTCATCTGTATCCACGAGTGGGTTTTCATTTTTCGCATCATTTCGTTCTCCCAACTCGTGATCCCTGAACAGGTGCAAGAAGTCGAATTTTGTTGGTAAAATTTCCTTCGTAAACAAATACCTCAGCAAGTAGGAAATGCCTATGTTTGTTGAAAAAGACACGATCATAGCCAGGGTTTTAAAAGGAAACAGTTGTTTCCCAGTTGCTTCATCATAGTAAGGATATTTAATGAACGCCGGAAGACCAATTGCTGACTCCCCTCCCCCCACGCGGAGAAATAGCCCCAGCAAATAACCCATAAAGGAGCCGTAAGTATTGGTGAATCGGACATAGATAACACAGACAAGTTGTGGGAACAGGATGACGTAAACCAAATCGCTGCAAAGTGCCCACAGAGTGTAAATTGAATCCACCACCAGAGCCATTATTGTAGCGGCCGAACCAACTCCGAAAATGGCGATACGCATCGCCCAGAGTACTTCCCTCTCAGAAGCCTGAAAAAAAACCCATATATTTCATAGAAAACTACAGCATTGCTGTGCACGATGTACGTTTCTATGTAACATACACTGCAACTGGCAACTAATGCACATAAGTTGAAATTGTTTATAACCACTTCACAAAGCTGAATTATGATCACCATCATCCTTATCATCAAAATCACAATCTGAGTATAATCATTTCAATTACTCCCATGATACGTTTCTAAAAAAAACAATTGCAATAGCCAGTGAGGGTCAGGGTTCCAAAGAGGGGATTACCCGAGCCTGGGTGCCCTAAATTTTTTGCCATGGAGCCCGGAGCCCCATTGCTTCGTTGCTTGGAGCTCTAATACTATTTTACTGTGGAGCCTGGAGCCCTTAAAACGTTCGCTGTGGAGTCCGGGGCCCCAAATATGCACACAGATAACGTCATAAATGCACTTTGCTTGTTGTTTGCTGGGAATCAGAACGAAGACAGTGAAAATCTGGTAAACTAGACGTCGACTGAGTTTAATTAAAATTTGGTTTATCAACGGAGTTGATAATGTAAATTGACCAGTTTCGCTATTGGTAGCTTTCGTTGGGGGTTAAGGGTGCCGATTTGAAAGATGAATTTTTGCTCTGGATTTTTACGGCTCTCTGGGGTACCTTAATAATAATAATAATAATAATAATAATAATAACTGTCTGTGCTAATCGTCCTCGCAAATTACAGCAAGGACGCAGCTCAACAAGGTCGAACCGAAAGCATATACAAGGCGCCTCTGGCAGCCGCTATACGGTCCATGTATGACCTTGGAGCACAGCCTACTGAGCCAGCTCGAATAAGCCGTATGTTGGTTTTTGCTGAGGGAGGAAAACCGGAGTACCCGGAGAAAAACCCTCGGAGCAGGGTCGAGAACCAACACAAACTCAGCCCACTTATGGCGTCACCACCGGGAATCGAACCCGGTGCCACATTGGTGGAAGGCGAGTGCTCTCACCACTACGCCATCCCTGCTCCCCTTGATGTAGGGAAACTTCGCAGATCGACGTGAGTTGTTTGGATTGTTGTTCAAGTGGGCCCTTACCATGCCCAACAAATTGGTCAACATTCAGCACCTTAACGTTACAAAAGGAAAAGAATATATTTATATTCACCCTCATACCAGGCAACCCAGTAAAAACCATAATTCTTAATAACTTTAAAATACTGCAAAATTATCCCGAAACTGCTAGAATCTTTTCGCAACCGCCACTGATTTCATTCAAACATGACAGAAATGTAGGCAACTTTTCTTGGCGTATTCAGAACAAACGAGCAACCTGGCACCTTTTAATGAGCGCGCTCGCGATACAAAATTTGTCCTATTATTCAAAACGCTGACAAAATATCGGGCCCTAAGCGACCTGTTAAGATCACTGATCGTTTCACTTGTATCTCCGCAAAGGCTATTTATTGCACTGTACAAAACGTTTTACATCAGCAAAACAGGAAGACGACTAGGCGACCGATTCCGAGAACACCTACGTGATGTTGAGAAAGATGACAAAGACGCATCCAAACCAGTCACCCGGCATTTTGATCTCCCTAACCATTCCAAACAACACATATCAATCTGCGGCCTTTCCCTGTATCAAGGTATCACGGAAAGCCACAAAAATCTAGAACAAATTCATCTTTCAAATCTGCACCCTTAATCCCCACTGGGCAACGAACGCTTTTCATTCAAATAATTAATTTATTCTTTATTCCTGTCTTTCACGTTATCACGTCACCACCAATAGCGTAGCTCCATCTTCTGTATGTAAACCATACACAACCCGCAATTCCTCGATTCGCTCTGACGAACACTTTCATTTAATTACTTTATTCCTGTTTTTCATGTTGCCACGTTACCACCAATAGCGTAGCTCCATCTTCTGAATATTCAACCATACACAACCCACAGTTCGTCGCGCGATTCGCTCTGACGAAGGGCTAACGCTCGAAACATCAGCTTTTACAATCTCTTTACGGTGGTTACATGTCTAGTGACGAAAATACCACGACAAAGAAAGAAAGAGCAGGCAACTTTTGGATCTGTCACATCGTCGGGTATGAAAGAAATCGTGTTCTTGCCGCGTTTTAACCTTCGAACCTTGACACGTCATGCACTGTGTCAAATATTAAATGTATCCATTGGTCATGATTGATACATAACTCAAGATAACAGCGCAACACGAGTAGAGTGGCAACATTTAAACACTAACAATTTATATTTTTTAAATGTTGCCACTCTACTCGTGTTGCACTGTTATCTTGAGTTATTTATCAATCATGACCAATGGATACATTTAATATTTGACACAGTGCATGACGTGTCAAGGTTCGAAGGACATTTTCTTAGTTCTAGGATTTGCTTTAAAGCAAAATAGCATAGTGGAGCCTGGAGCCCTTGGTCAAATCTTGGGAGCCCTGGAGCCCTGTTTATTTCAGTACGGAGCCCCGGAGTCCCGTTATTTTGAGTCCGGAGCCCTGGAGCCCTAAGCCTCTTTGGGACCCTGAAGTGTCTTACACCTCTTACATTTTGCCTGAAGACAAGCTTGTAAATGTTATGAGCAAACATTGAAGCTGCAGACAGAATGCTGGAGTCAGCGGACGACATGACGGCTGCAGACACAGCGCCCAGGCCCACAAACGAAACCGCGGTTGGAGTGAGGTATTGAAGCACCATGGGAAGGATCACTGACTTGTCAAATGTCACAGTCTGGTTGTTTGCATTGCCAGATGGCTGATTAAAGTAGGCGGTTTTCGTCCAGTCTGTGAAATCAAACATAGAAGGCGACTTTCTCTGATATATGCGGAATTAACATAGTGAAGAAGAAGTGACCGTTATAGGAATAGAAGTAACAACTAAATTTTAAATTTAAGATAAGTAACTAATTAACAATAACAATGACAGAAGTTGAAAATAATTTGCATATTAAAAGATGTCAGCTAATAAAGACAAGGCTTTTCGCTGTTTACAGGCTTATATTGTTATTTAGAGTAGGTTTTTCAATAATAATAATAATAATAATAATAATCTTTATTTGCTTTTATCAATGTATACTTTTTTTTTAATTACAATCTACAAAATTTACAAAATATGTTAATGTAAACTAAATAAAAACAATGGATAAGCTAGGAAGCTAAATAAACCGGTAGGTTTTCTTGTTAGCTCCCTGAGCAATTTAGGTTCTAAGTGGCAGGTAAAATAAAATAAAAGAAAAGTAAAATAAAAAGAAATGCAAGGAAGGGTGAACTTATTTACATGAAGTATGTTGCTTCATCAGTAAAATGAAACTTTATTTTATTTGTTGTTCAGAGAGTAGATAGCGTTTAATTTTCTTAGGAAATGTGAACACACTTGAGTTTTTTAAATGAGTTGGGATGTCTTTCCAAATGTCCGTAGCCATAAAAGAGATTGATTGTTTACCTACGTTAGTTCGTACACTCGGCTTATAAAGATTTTTCTTAGCTGTATATCTCGTGTTGTAGTGGTGTGTATTACTAGCATATTGAAACATGTTGTCGAAAAGTTCAGGCAGGTAGCCTTTATACCATGAATGCACGAATTTTGAGACTTGTAGACGATAGATATTATTTACTGTTAAGAGGCCTATTAAATTCAGCAAAGGTTTAGCGTTCTCTGTTTCACTTCCAAATGCTGTGGCAAAAAATATTAACCTTACAATATGGTTTTGTTTTACTTGAATTCTCTAATTAGTAGAGCCTCCTTTCTCTTGCAGCGGGAAGTTGTGCTCCAAACATCACAGAAAAAAGTTGCGCAGGCGGCCGCTAAGGGTGAGTACATTGACTTGATTTGTTGTCCACCCTTAGCGTGCCCACTGCGACCTAAGTGCCACTTACCAACCCAAGCATACTCCCTGTACAGAACGATAGCAGTTTAGCGTACGTCATGTAAAGGCCCTCGCAAGCGCAATATTAAGGAGCTTTAGCAACGAGGACGGCAACGGTAACGAGAACGCCAGAAAACAACAGGTTTAATAAGTAAAACAAATCGTTGTGCACGTGCGTTTTACATTTTGGTATATTTCTTTGCCGTCCTCTGCAAAACAACAACGTGAAATGACCAAACTTTCGGTTTTCTCGAGAACGTGAGCGTATGACAGTAAATTTTTCTTTTACTTTTCCTCACTTCAACGCCGTTCGTAGTAATATAGTCCCTGAATAGTTCGCCAGCATTTTCCAAGTTAAACAGATTGGAATAGTAGCGAAAGAGTTACAAAAACGAAAAGTTAGAGTTTGAAACGACGTTTTCGTTACCGTCGCCGTCATCGTTGCTAAAGCTCCCTATTGATTCATTTGTCACGTGGCTACAAGCGTGGAACGTGTACAAGAAGCTGGTCATGGCCTCACAGCCCGTTCAAATTGAAGAAATTTTTATTTAGAGTATCTTATACTATGAATAGCTTTTGGTATTTTGTGGACTTTTTTTTTGCCTAGAATTGTAAATGACTAGTTTTAATTAATATCTTTACTTACATAGTTTGTAAGGCGCATTTGATCATTATTAATGATAAGCTAGTTAAAGCAGCTTTTGAACTGAACTTGTTATTTTACCTGTGGATGCCCCAATAGCTCCAATGAGGACAGCTGGTATAGCCAGTATGATACATCCAGCCGAGGCTGCTATGGAGAGGCCCTGAGCCTTTCCTGCTGTCTTACATGACAGCACGCGTTGGAAGTACACTTGCCAGGGAATACCACCAAATATCTGCACAGAATACCAAGTAATTCTATTATTTTTCTAGTGTTTGATAATTATAAGAAAAGAACAATCATCACGAAGAAAATCTTTTCCTCGGGGGAAAATCTTTCTCCCATATGCTAGATGTGTTGGAAAACATTATCTACAGATTTGCTCACTTCTGGTAACTTAATTTATGTGTTGACATCATGGGCCGTGTAGACTGAAGATGCGAGGGACGTTTGCCTATTCTTTATTGCAGAATCTTCTCTTTATTGAAATATTTTTAATCAATATGTGGGGCTGACGGTCTTCAAGGGGCAGAAATTAGGCGTGCTAATTTTTTCATATTGGAATGACATTTTCTTTTTAGTAGTTCAAACTCACTTACCAGTAGTAGTCCATAGTCCAACCATATTCCAGCTTGCTTGCCAGACAATTGTCCCATCCAGTGTGCTCCAGAATCTGTTGAAATACTGCTGACTGCTTCGTGCATCATGGCGAATGGGATGCTGATCCACTAAACGACGAGAAATAAGGCGAAGATTCAGAAAGAGAAATGATCACCGAGGCTACACAATAAGTGGGTGTGGCCTAGGCGGGAGCCCCGGGCGTTTGTTGGAATCCGAATCTCCCTGCCCCAAGCTGATATCTTTATTCTGCCTATCATCAGTGGTGCACATCATCTTGGAGTCTTGGTAATATGAATAAATTCTAGGTAACCATCATGCGTAACTGTGCAAAAAAACAAACAAACAAACAAACAAAACAACAACAACAGCAACAAGACAAATAAAATTCTTTCATGGTTCCTGTGTTTTTTGACGATGCTTTCACCGTTTTCTTTACTTCGTTTATTCATCCACTGAGTCTAAAGTGCTGTAATAAAACCCGTCTAATATGCCAAAATTCAATTCGATCTGTCTTCAATGCATATGGTTAAATAGTCAGTCTGTGGAGATGTCAATACTAAATCCAAAGCTGAGCAGTGCTGCTACGCTAAGGATGTTATTCATATTATGATGATATAATAAAAAATGCCCACTGAACACGCTATGACAACTTTTTTCAGTTTTTAGGTTAATTGTAGGGTTATGTGATTTGTCTAAAAACGAGCCAGCCGATGACCTCCATTTTTAAATATTGGGCAATTAAAGTTGTCCTGTCTCCTTCGCAGCCTTTTTTTGGATGTCACGCAACACCATATTGGAAAATATTATCTACAGATTTGGTTCCTCCTAGTATTTTAATTTATGTGTTCACATTATGGGCCGTGAAGAAAAGATACGAGGGACATTTGCCTTCTCTACTATTCTTTATTGAAGAATCTTTTTTCTTTTGAAATCTGTAATCAATATGTGGGGGAGCGTTACGTGACGTTCCAAAAAACGCTGCGAAGGATACTAAAAGCAATGAAAACGTAAAGCTTGTGGGATGTGGCTGGAGTGACAAGGATACTTCACAAATTAATGTGATCAAGTAAGCTGAAGCCACTCAAAAGGCACTAAGGCCACAAGGTAGCGGGCATTACCTTAGTGCCTTTTGAGTGGCTTCAGCTTACTTGATCACATTAATTTGTGAAGTATCCTTGTCACTCCAGCCACATCCCACAAGCTTTACGTTTTTATTGCTTGTTTTATTGATATGTGGGTACTTGAGCCTGAGCATTAGCTATGCCATGCTGATGAGGCCTAACAAGGCCGAAACAGCTGTCCATGGCTGCTAATGCTTGGGCTCAATCTTTGCTTTGGTAGATTTAAGGGGTAATGCCCGCTACCTTGTGGCCTTAGTGCCTTTTGAGTGGCTTCAGCTTACTTGATCACATTAATTTGTGAAGTATCCTTGAAGGATACTAAAGCTGAGCTAACACCTAAATATCTTTTTCGCTACAATAAATCTTTGCGCCTGTTTGAAACGCACTGCGACTTTTTTTTTTTTTTTTACCAGATCTTGGCTTGTTATCTTGGCTTTTCGTTGGCAGTAAAAGTTACAAAATCTGGCCATCATCGCACTGAAGGTAACCTTCACTCTTACAAATAATTCACGCTAAATTGTTGGAAATAATTACTAGCTTCCAAATTTTGTTTTGAAACGAAGTGTACAAAAAAAAAAAGATATCGTTATCGCCTATGTTCGCTTTCAAATTTCCCGGGCGCGCCCATTTTGAATTTGATGACGTGTAATGGTTGCAGCTATTGTCAGGAAGCAAATGAAGCAGAAAATCCTTTGTGTTAAACTATAGGGCAACCATTACGCGTCATCAAATCCAAAATGGCGGCACCCGGGAAATTTAAAAGCGAAAATAGGAGATGATGATACCCATCTTTTTTTACACTTTAATGTTATATCCACGTTTTAAAACAAAATTTGAAATCTAGTAATTATTGTCTATAATTTAGCATCAATTTGTTGTTAGAGTGGAGGTTTCCCGGGCGCGCCCATTTTGAATTTGATGACGTGTAATGGTTGCAGCTATTGTCAGGAAACATGCATGCAAAGCAGTTTTTGACGTCAAATCGATAATAGACCCACGCCCCTTCTGACTTGGTCGTGTACCCAATGTTGCTTCGATCTTTTTGTATGTTTTGAAGCCCATAAAAATGTTCAAAACTGGAGATAAAAGCGAAATGTTATTTGGACAGGTGCAAAGACTTATTTTGGCGAAAAAATATTGTGTTGTCAGGTGCACTTTAATTAACAAGGTAAGTTCGGAGCTGTCTTGCGTTTTACAAAATTCTAGGTGGGCGTCAACCCTTTCCATCATTTTTTAAACTTTGCAAATTGTTGGACCTTAATGAGTTAATCTCTCACTGTTCAAATTGATAGTGAATATTTTGTGCGAAACAAGTATATTCGGGTAAATAATGCATAGCCCAAACAAGCGAGCTCTTTGCGCTGAACACAAATTTAGCTTGGGTTGCCTGTTCTTTCTAAGACTCACAACTTGCGGCTGTGTACGTGTTACTAAAACTCGTAAAAGCATAAATATTCCGTACAGCTTTGCATACTTAACAAAATGTCGCTTCCATTATTTCAGTGTAACGGTACAGACCGCTGATTTTACTCACCAGTCCTAGAAAGATGCAGGTGAGTTGAATTACATCGGTGTAAGTTACAGAGTAGAGTCCACCAATCAGAGTGTAGAACATAGCAATGCACGATGATGCAATAATAGAAGGAACACGACCTAAGTTTAGCACGACGCTGATAGTGGCGCCCAGGGCAGCAAGAATGGCCGCTGACCAGAATATATCACCCAACAAAGCAGGGATGTACAGCAGTCCACCCATGCGCGGACCATACTTTTCTTGAAAAGGGTCAATCATTGTAAAATACTCCCTTTTGCGCATGATTTTGGCAAAGGCAAATCCACCTAGAAAATTACGTTTCAAGAAAGATATCAAGGATGATCACAAGGATATAATAACACGTTAACTTTCCAAAGATCAAATCTTAAATCGCAGATGAAATGTTGGTTGCTCGAAAGCCCGTTAACCCTAATCCAAGATTAAAAATTAACCAAGGAGTTTATTTCTCTATCCCGCCACAAACGTTGTTCAACGCTGATATTCTACAAAAGCGAAAAGCAGCACAAGAAACTTTCATCCAAAACTGCAACCAAAGTTTACGCTAATCCTGATTAAGTTAATCGGCTTTCGAACAATCGATCCATGATACTTCTAGAAATTAATTGCTACTGTTTGGGCTTAAAAGGAATCGAAAAGATTTGAATGCGCATATTACTTGTTCAATCTATCATATTATTTTGTGATACAGGTTAACAAGTGGGAGTAAACTGTAGTACTTTTTGTTTGTGCATATAAGGCACTGATTTCATCTCAATGTCTCCAATAAATGCAGTTTTCTGCGTCGTGTTTTTCCTTTAAATTCAGTAGAGCCAAAACGTGCAGTGACTGTTGTGAAATGTGCGATTCTCCGACGAAAGACCAATGTTGCGTCCAGCCAGGAATTAACCTCAGTTGATTCTTCAAAGGGGAATGTCAAGTAATGTTGAATGCTACACTAATTGTCGACTGAAGTTCTTCGTACATGTAGATGAATAATTTATTTAAAATTGATGGCTGTCCTTATATTAAAACTGCTAAATTATAACCCTTACCTATCGCCAGACTCAGAGCATAGCCCCAGGGGGCCTGGGCCCAAACTAATCCAAGGTTCTTATCAAAGACAACTTCTGCTGTACCGTTGATGTAGCCACCACCGACCCATGTTGCTGTGCAAACAAATGGTAATAAAATTTTATTATGTTTCATTATATTTTAAAATCATAAGCAATTTAGCCAGCATCAAAGATATTCAGGAAATATCCAGCAATCAGACGTTATTGTTGCTTTTTTTAACCCGCGTGGAGAAAATAGAAGTCATTTCAATGCAGGTGAAGAAAAATCAAAGTGATAACTGATATTCATTGATGGAAAATCTCAAAAAATAATAAAAAAAAACATTCCAAGTCAAAACAAAATCACCGTCACGAATATGTAACTACTGGCCTGCGTACTCTGCTTAATAATTGGACATAATTTCCTCGGAGCTTTCATTGTTATTAAACTGGAAACGCCGAATTGACAAAACCAGCATTTAGAGAGGATTTCTTGCTTTATACCGAAGTCAAAATCCACCCTTTTACTAGCTGAAGATGAAAATGTCTCCGAAAATGCCTCATTTCAAACCCAACCTCAGAGAACAAAGGAATTTATTAAAGAGCGTTTAAATCTTAAGAAACTATACACAACTCTTGTAAATTTTAACGAAGGACATGTTTTCGGCGGTTTCTACTACCATCGTCAGTTATAAAATGATGTACAGCAATTAAGTAACTATTTTGATACTAACTGGAATTGCTACGGGTCCGCAGCAAAGACCTCTTTAGCTTGTACATTATGTCTTCCCAATGTAGGTCATGTGATGTTCCCAAGGGAATTTGCCTTTTGTCTTTTCATAAATTATGCGCACATATGCACGTGAATAAGACGAAATTTCAAAGAAAGAGTTATCTGGGGTAACATCACATGACCTTCATTGGGAAAACAAAACATACAAGCTTAAGAGAATTACCGGCGCGGTTGTTGCGGTCACCCTGCTCACAGTGTTGCTTTTGTTTTCTGTATCTTGTTTTGTTTGTATTTTTATTGTTGCTAGTCGCAGTGATGCGCAAGGAATCCTTTATCTTAAGCTAAACTGATTGGTGATAGCATGATCTACACTGCTAAACAATTAGAAAATGACAAAGTGCGCGAGTTTTGACAAAAACTGTTTTCAGATTGTTGTAGGCCCTGTCTGTGACTAGATGCTCACGTAACACGTGTGGAAAAAAAATGTCTGGCACTAATTCTCCGACGTAACAAGCATTTTTAACAGCCTGCACACACAAATTTGTAAACCACTCTTGGACGGAGTCCGCTGGGGACAGGGTCTATCACGGCAAACTGGATCAGCGTTTGTTTTGACCTTTCATCGGACATTTCCTTGAAAACATAGAGATATTAATCGCATGACCAGGCTGAAGAAAAGCAGCGAGGAGGTAACAGATCGAGATAGCACCTGTCCAATAAGGTAGTCTTAGAAACTTAATAAACGGCATATTTATTCAAATTACTGCATGCGAAGATACAACTACCACTGAACAACGAGTGAAGAAATAAGCTTGTTCGTACAAATACAAATATGCGTCAATTAAATAACCCAACAGTATAACCCAAAATACATCAGGAAATACAAGTTACAATATAACTTTGTATCCATATTTGTATCCATAAACTTGTAAACAGCAGCAAAAAACTACATATTGACAGAACTTTAAAATAATATTTCATTAATATTTTAAGTCATTATTGTCTTGTTTGGAAGCCCCTGAAAAGAGCTTTAAAGACGTGTTAAAATATATAGGGTTTGGTTCCCTGCAAGCAGAGTCTCCCCTTTGCCTTTTCAGAAGAGCGAAAGACAGAGGGAGACTCTGCAGAAGTCGTGTTTTTCGGAGGCAGTCGAAGAACCAAACTCTTTTGACCTTTAAAAAGTTTCGAAGGCGCATTTCACAAGAGTTTATTGTCATTCTTTTCGCCGCGTTACGCTACGCAAAGGGAATTTAGTCAGTCTCAATTTGTTAGTATTATTTTGTTCGAATTGCATCAGCTCAGAGCGATGACGAAATGAGCTATATTTTTCAGAGGCATTCGAAGAACCAAAGTCTTTCTAACCTTAAAAAAATCTTGGAAGACGCATTTAACAAGAGATAATTGCAATAATTATCATTCTTGTCCCCTCGCTGCGCTAGATCGGGTATTTGATCCAAATGAAACCGTTCCCGCGAGCGAAGCCACAAAATCTATGTCGACAACATGGCAATAAACCATTTTACAGTTGTCGGCTGGGAGTGACCTTGTTTTGATACAAACCTACCTGCTTTTCTTATGTAAATCATGTTTTTCTTATGCTAACTAGCGTTTAATAAGCGTAATTTCCATAAGAAAAGCAGGTAGGTTTGTATCAAAACAAGGTCACCCCTAGCCTCGTATTCAATCAAAGGGCAGGGTACTGAGCAAAGAACTGTAAAATGGTCTCTTTCATACCATGCGGAAGCTCGCAAAACTGGTTAGCCGCGAATGCACATTAGTTTTCTTAATCGCGTAAACAAAGTAGTGTATACCTTCAACAATCATCATTCTTACGATAGAATCGGCCTTTTATTTATTGCACAACGTGGGCTCAATTTTGGTCATCAAATAGATCCTCAAGTACAGATTCGCACATCATAAACCGGTTTAAACTTGGACCAAACCGGAAATTAATATGCATCTAATTATCCACAATCTTGGATGACGGCGGATCAAAGAATTAATTCGACTTCTGCGAAGTCTCCATCTGTCTTTCCCTCTTCTGTAAAGACTTGCGGGAGACTCTGGTTGCAGGTAGCAACCCCTATATCTTTTATATTTTAACATTTTTAAAAGCTCCTTTGAGGGGCTTCCAAACAAGACAATTATTTTAAAATGAAATATTATTTTAAAGTTCTGGCAATGTTTGGTTTTGC
The DNA here is from genome assembly GCA_016490735.1 of Pachyseris speciosa. Lineage (NCBI taxonomy): Eukaryota > Metazoa > Cnidaria > Anthozoa > Scleractinia > Pachyseridae > Pachyseris > Pachyseris speciosa. The sequence goes on from JAEMWC010000791.1 coordinate 317,984, forward strand.
TGTTGTTTAACAAGTTTATGGATACAAAGTTATATCAATTGTAACTTGTTTTCCTGGTGTTATTTTGGGTTATTCTGTTGGCTTATTTAATAGAAGCATATTCGTATTTGTATTGTATATGTACAAAACAAGCTTATTTATTCACTCGTTGTTCAGTGGTAATTGTATCTCTGCATACAGTAATCATTTGAATAAACATACCGTTTATTAAGTTTCCTAAGACCACCTTATTGGTGTAATTTCGATCTGTTACCTCCTCGCTGCTTATAATGATGCGGGGCTATACGATCTCTTTCGATGCATATTTCAGGAAGGGAAATCGTCAAAACAAATGGTGGCAACTATTGCAGAAACGTTCACTTAAAATCCTCACCCACAAATACGAATCGTCTAATTACAATGCAAACGGCAAGTTAGCTACGTATTTTTCTGTGAATGATATATGAAATGAATCATATATGAACTGCGGAAATGAAATCAAATGAAGAATGATCCTCGCAGTTGTGAACGCAATTTATGCAATTGCGAAAGGAAGCCTGAAAAAAATTCAGGACTTCAACGGGTTTCGAACCCGTGACCTCGCGATTACCGGTGCGATGCTCTAACCAACTGAGCTATGAAGCCACTGACGTTGGGAGCAGGTCAATTGTGGGTTCATACGTTCCCGTGAAAGAAATGAGTGTGAATGATATATGAAATGAATCATATATGAACTGCGGAAATGAAATCAAATGAAGAATGATCCTCGCAGTTGTGAACGCAATTTATGCAATTGCGAAAGGAAGCCAGAAAAAATTCAGGACTAAACATGCTCCCAACGTCAGTGGCTTCATAGCTCAGTTGTTTAGAGCATCGCACCGGTAATCGCGAGGTCACGGGTTCGAAACCCGTTGAAGTCCTGAATTTTTTTCAGGCTTCCTTTCGCAATTGCAAAAATTGCGTTCACAACTGCGAGGATCATTCTTCATTTGATTTCATTTCCGCAGTTCATATATGACGTCCAGTGGCTTCATAGCTCAGTTGGTTAGAGCATCGCACCGGTAATCGCGAGGTCACGGGTTCGAAACCCGTTGAAGTCCTGAATTTTTTTCAGGCTTCCTTTCGCAATTGCATAAATTGCGTTCACAACTGCGAGGATCATTCTTCATTTGGTATTTTTCTGTGTAGGTTTTTTTTCGTCCGCCATTTTGAATTCTTTGTGGATTACCAATGCACACTGTTTCCCAGAGTCCCGTTCCCAGTTTCCCGTTCATCGTTTTCCGTTCCCCGTTCACCCCTTTAGTAACTTCCCGTTACGTTGTGTTATTTCTTTAGTCGAGTGAAAACACTTCAGTTCAGCAAATAAATAAATAAATAAATAAATAGAGCGCTTTTCAATTGAGTGTCGTAAAACCAAAACCAAAGTAATACCTCCAGCCAATCACAACAGAAGTAAGCAGTGCAATGAGCCAATCAGAATACGAAGCAATTGCATGTAGCCGGCGTAAAGCGCGAGGAAAATACGCGCGTGCAAACCACAATTGGTTTTGGTTTTGTTTCTCATTGGCTGACAAAATGGCGCGAGTTTTTCTGGCCAATCACAGAGCGAAGTAATGCAAAACCAAAGCAAAACCATAATTACTTTCAACACTCAATTGAAAACCGCTCTAAATAAAGACAATAACAGTAAATTGGGAAGGGAGCCCAGAAGAAACTAAGAGGCTTATAAAACCTGAGCTCCCTGGTCACAAAGGAAATAAGAAGAATAAATTATGTATCAGCAGGAGCCCATAACTAGGAACGTACTAATTCCCATACTAAGCCTATGTCACGGCATTTTTACAGACCGATCTATTTTTAGGCGAAAGAGGGCAACGAGGACAGCAACGGCCACGAGAGCGCCACAAAACAATAGTTTTAATTAGCGAAACACAAAGGCTCTACGCGTGCAGATTCTTGTGGCACGTGCAGCGACTTTTGATTGGTCATCGGGGCTCCTGCGGGAATTTGATATTGGCGGGAAATTCAATCTAAAAATAAACTGGTCTGTGAAAACGACGTGAAGGCTCCTAGTGATGGGCTCCTGGCATCAGTCAATTCCAAAAGCGCTTATTCCCCCACTCCCCCCGGGCATATCCCAGGTATTTGACAGAGGGTATCTCCGGACAGCAGGGAATTTGACCCGACGTGAGTCCCGTCTGGGCATTTGACTATCAGCTAAACAGCGGTTGCCAGCTAAAGGGTCTTGCACGTCTTTAACCTGTGATCCAGTTTTTTCCCTTCCTCCCGCCGCGAAAAACACAAATTCGCCTGATCGCAGGTTATCACGTCTTTCGCACGCAATTTCATTCATTCACCACGAAACCGCTTCGCTCCCTTCACTTCAAGATTCACTGGGGGTTTTCTGCTATTTACTAAAATTACGGTTGATTAATGCCTTTATTCAAAGTTTGGAGTGCCGAAACTAGCTTTGGCTCACAGTTGTTTGGAATCGGTTGGCAAAGGCAAGCGATTTTAGATTTGATGGAACATGCCGGTGTCTATGAAGAATGCCGTTAACTGTTACGTTAAGTTGGCTTTCCGAAACGGAACAATTCTCAGTACTGTTAACATTTGGGATTTCACCCATTTTGAGGCCCAAACGGTGGGTCATTTGACCGTCTAAACTGGAAAAATAGTGGGGCATTCGACTAAAATGTTTCAAAAAATTCGTATGCCAGGGTGTTTACTCAGGGGTAGGGGGGATAGGCACTTACGTGGAGTGGTACACAAACATTAAAAAGCTCGCCTTTACCAACCACCCCCTCTCTAAATCCTTATTCTTCACTTAGTTTTGCACCAAACTTTCTGGTGGTACTACTAGCACGGATTCTTATTATTTTAGAAATTTTGCAACATCGAAATGCCAAAATTATGGTAAAGGGTAATGTTGATTTAGTTAAGACTAAAATTACTTAAACAAAATGATAATTATTAGTTAGTGAAATAAAATCGGATGTCACTGCTGTTAACAAAACCTTTTAGGTGTCAATAAACTTCTTTTTTACCGTCCTACGGTAGCCATGCGCACAGCCAAGAATACTTAATCAAACCGAAATTATAAATATACCTTTAAACAGATGAAGATCTGTTGTCTCTAAATATAATCCTCTAATTTCATAGCAAACGAATTTATTTGAGGAGTTTCCGTTTTTCGACCTTTTCTCTATTTTGAATCTTTTCAACAAATTAAACCCAAATGAAAAATAGAATTTGATAATAGGAGAATAGATCACGCGTCCATAAGAGGCATGTCTGGGCAGAGACACAATATAAAGCAGTTCTTTACACAAGTTTAATAAAAATAAATAAATAAATAAATAAATAGATAAATAAATCAGAGGTGCTAAACGAGATGGGAAAATAATAAAGCTGAGGCTCTATCCTGAGCGGGAAAAAATGGAGATCTGGCTTGCCTATTGACCGGGGTATTGGGTGGGCCGAATTGGAGACACGGGGAGGGTTTTCTTACGAAACTTTAAAAAATTAAATAGTATGACAAGAAGCAGCTTGTCGCTACTCTTCATACCATATAGCCTCTTTAGTTACCTGTCATAGTGAAGGTGCCGATAAATAATCCGATACTCCTGCCGGCTAACATGGTTTCTTCTTGACTCTTCCTGCGGCGGCGGGCGGCCCATATACCGACAATTACGATAAGAAGATAAAATACCACAATAGCAATCACTCCAGGGACGTTGATGTCCACCATATTGTCTGTTCAATTTGTCAGTTGGCAGAGTGTGACGACAGCCTAGAGATGAAATGAGTTTCAAGATCCTAGATGAAAAATGGTCCAACTGCTACTCGGCTAATAATCGATTTTTTTTTGCGGCACTTTTATGCGGAAAACAACTTAGTTTACAACAGAAGCAACTGCTACCTCTTCTTTTTCAAATAAATCAGATCCAGAAGTTCGATTCGGAACATACTACACCTCCACGTGCCTTCTAGTTCCTTGTACAGAATCGATACTCCTTTTTCGTTGCTGCTGGTGGTACTGCGTTTCATGAGGTCTCTTAAGCACCCTGGCTCCACCCCCTCCCCAGTCTCTCTCTATCGAAAGCAGCCTCCCTTCAAATGTGCTTGAAATAAATAAGCCTTCTGAGGGATTTGTAGACTGGGGACGGATTTACGGTAACAAATACGCATTACTCCCTGGATAAAATCTGCCGATCAACAAAAATCGACCATTACAAGCAAAAAAAAAAAAAAGGCAAAAACTGATTGACCAGATTGAAAAAAATTATGATACACTGAAAATCCTCATGACTGCCAAAAGCGATGAGAAAGTACATCAGTTTATTAAGAGCAGGAATCTAGATTTCGTGAGATCTTTCGAAAATGTTTTATTTATAAGCTAACATAAAGAATGCAATATTCAACTCTTAGTAAATCACTGTGAAGATATCAACACCAAGACGAAGAAACAATGAATTAGAAGCAAGGAAATAAATCATATTTAATCTTTCCCATTATATGTATCTGCTAAAGACAGGTAATCTAAAGATGATAAATCACTTCAGCAAAGCAGAGCCTGATCAGTCGGCTTTGTCTCAGCTCCCAACTCTAAGTTAAGTGGCTCACGCATTCTTTTATGCTTATATACTCTATGTTTATTATCGTTAATTGTCGTTTCTTTTCATGTGCTTTCAACCCGCTTAAAGTCTGCAATCCCTCTGTTTCAAAAAACGCAGCTTTCTTTTCCCCGCACCTTTCAACCTCTGCTCAGCAACGACAATTTTAAATTGATATTCGCTTCAATCCGTTACGAGTTAATTTTATTCTGCCATAAGATATTTATGCACTTTTTGCTTCGCCTGGCTTGTCGGCTCCTTCTCTCGCTCTACCGTAGACGAAATAAACGACGCCAATGCTTTTGACCTGGAGTGCCTGTCGTTAAACTCCAGAGGTTTGAATAAATCCATCGAACGCATCGCCGTTTTTCGATGGTTATGTATCAGTCAATTCCAAAACGCGCCCATCCCTCCCCGGGCATACCCCGGGTATTTGATCCGAAATTTGTCCCGCACGGTGGGGCATTTGACTTTCGGCTAAACATTGGTCGGCGGTCTCCAGCTAAAGGGTTTCGCGAAGATTTCGCGCGTCTTCCGTGCGATAATAGGGAGCTTTAGCAATGACGACGGCAACGGCAAAGAGAACGCCACAAAACAATAGGCTTAATGAGCGAAAACAATGGCTCTGCACGTGCGTTTTACATTTTGATAAATTTCTTTCCCGTCCTCTGCAAAACAACAACGTGAAATGGCCAAATTTTAGGTTTTCTCGAGAACGGGAGCATGTGACTGTAAAGTTTTCTTTCTTTTTCCTTACTTTAACGGCATTCATAACAATTTAGTCCCTGAATAGTTCGCCAGTATTTTCCAAGTTAAACAAATTGGAATAATAGCGAAAGCGTTACAAAAATGAGAAGTTGTATTTTGAAATGACGTTCTCGTTGCCGTCGCCGTCGTCGTTGCTAAAGCTCCCTAATAATATTAGGGAGCTTACGCAACGACGACGGCGACGGCAACGAAAACGTCATTTCAAAATCAAACTTCCCGTTTTTGTGACTCTTTCGCGATTATTCCAGCTGGTTAAACTTAAAAACTGTTGGCGAACTGTCCAGGAACTGAATTACTGTGAACAGTGTTGAAGTAAAGAAAACGAAAGAAAAGTTTGCTGTGATGCGGTCACGTTCTCAGTAGTGAAACTAGAATTGAAAATTCAGTCATTTCACGTCGTCGCTTTGCAGATGACAGCAAAGAAATGTACCAAAATGTAAAACGCACGTGCAGGGCGATTGTTTTTGCTCATTAAGCCTATCAGGTTGTTTGGCGTTCTCGTTGCCGTCGCCGTCGTAGTTGCGTAAGCTCCCTATTCATTCATTCACCACGGGAGCCGCTTCGCTCCCTTCACTTCAAGATTCCGCGTAGGTTTTGCGTCGTTTACTAAATATACAGTTGATATGCCTTTACTCAAAGTTTGGAGTGCCACCAAGAGAGATCGGAAAGGAGTTTTGGCGCACAATTTCTCGGATTTGGTTTGAAAAAGGTAAGCGATTTTAGAATAAAATATTCATTATGAGCGGGGAGCGTGCCAAAATGCTTCATACAACGAATGATTTGCTATAGATTTACACTTCATTTGCCCTTTTTAAGACCCCGACAGTGGGACATTTGACCGTCAAGACTGCAAACACAGCGGGGCATTTGATCAAAATTTTTCAAAAAAGTCAAATGACTGATACATAACGCCCTTACCACCAGTTATATTTACTCCTGTCTTCTAAAAGGAGTTTTCATCCCTCCGACCGCTGAAAGAAAGATTCTTCGCCATGAATTTACTGGGAATACCATCCAAAAGGGCTATCTCCTGCCGTTTACAGTCACCAAGGAGGTGAAAATAGTAATGTTTCAATACAAAGTGATTCATAATGTGCTTCCCACCCGCGCCACACTTTATCGTGACAACCAATAGGAGACGCTACTTGTAACTTATGTAATGCCATGGAGCAAAACCTTGTTCCAAAACTAGTGGCTGAAAAAAAAAAACAACTGAAAATATAGAATTGTCTGCAAGCCACATATTTACGGCTGGTATGACAAGACAAAACATTGGCAGGTGCTAAAAATTGCATTTTCTGCGAAAGCCTCCGTGGAGATAAACCAAATTTTCAAAGCTTTCTTAAGTTTACCCAGGAAAAAGTTCAAATTCTTAAAGAGATCGCTGCAAAATTGTTATCGCAAATGGGCAGTTCCCCTTTACATGATTATGTACATTTGCTGTGTAGAGTTAACAATCTAAAGTTGTCACATTATTAAAAAGGAAAACATATATCTAAAACAAAACTCCGAAGTAAAAAATCGTTAATAGTACTATGCAAGGGATTCTGTTACTGCAAGTGGTGTCAGTTTAGTATTTATGTAAGTTTAATTTGTCACCAGTGGTAATATTGTAAGTAGTCTTTAGTTTTCGTACTGTAATGTAGATAGCACCTTTGTATCGTAATACTGAGTGACTACAGTGTAAAAAAAGAAAATAAAGCAAGGGGAAAATAGGTGATTTACTAAACCAACAAGGTGAATTTTTAGTTTTGCACGAATTTTAACGAAAGTTTCACATGAATGTACGAACCGTTCACAAAATATTACGGCCTAGTTAATGCTATCCCAAAAGATTGGAAAGCAAAACTTACGAACCCTATCCCAACTGTTAAATCAAATAGCTCTCCTAACGCTCTTCCCACCTGAGTTATATTTACTCCTGTCTTCTAAAAGGAGTTTTCATTCCTCCTACCGCTGAAAGTAAGGTTCTTCGCCATGGATTTTCTGGAAATACCATCCAAAAGGTCTATCTCGTGCCGTTTACAGTTTCCAAGCCGATGAAAATAATAATATATCAATACACAGTGATTCAAGATGTGCTTCCTACCCGTGCCACACTTTATCGTGACAACAAAATAGGAGACGCCACCTGTAACTTATGCAACGCCAAGGAGGTGAACAAGCTTTAAGCCACTCACTAACAACCTGTGTAACCAGACTCAGGTTTTGGACCTTGTGCCAAACTGGTGGGTTACACCATAGAATTGTCTTCAAGCCACATACTTTACAGATGGTATGACAAGACAAAACATTGGCAGGTACTAAATATTGCATTTTCTGCACAAGCCTCCGCGGAGATTATCTAAATTATCAAAGCTTTCTTAAATGAACTTACCCAGGAAAAACCTCAAATTCTTAAAGAGATCGCTAAAGCAAATAAATCTCTGGAAAATTGTTATCGCAAATGGACAGTTCTCCTTTATATGATTATGTACATTCGCCGTGTAGTGGTAACAATCTAAAGTTGTCATATTGTTAGAAAGGAAAATATATATCTAAAACAAAACTCCGAAGGAAAATAATCGCTAATAGTGCTATGCAAGGGATTCTGTTACTGCAAGCTAGTGATGTCAGTTTAGTATTTACGGCGTACGTTTGTCACCAGTGGTAATATTGTAAGTAGTCTTTAGCTTTCGTAATGTAATGTAGATAGCACCTTTGTATCGTAATACTGAGTGACTACAGTGTAAATAAAGAAAATAAAGCAAGGGGAAAATAGGTGATTTACTAAACCAACAAGGTGAATTTTCAGTTTTGCGTGAATTTGAACGGAAGTTCCGGTCGACATGAATGTACGAACCGTTCACAAAATATTACGGCCTAGTTAATGCTATCCCAAAGACTGGAAAGCAAAACTTACGAACCCTATCCCGACTATTAAATCAAATAGTTCTCCTAACGCCCTTTCCACCAGTTATATTTACTCCTGTCTTCTAAAAGGAGTTTTAATCCCTCCGACCGCTGAAAGAAAGATTCGCCGCAATGGATTTATTGGAAATATCATCCAAAAGGTCTATCTCGTGCTGTTCACAGTTACCGAGGAGGTGAAAATAATAATGTTCCAATACAAAGTGATTCATAATGTGCTTCCCACCCGCGCCACACTTTATCGTGACAACCAATAGGAGACGCTACTTGTAACTTATGTAATGCCAGGGAGCAAAACCTTTTTCCAAAACTGGTGGCTCCAAAAAACAAGAGAAAACATAGAATTGTCTGCAAGCCACATCTTTACGACTGGTATGACAAGACAAAACATTGGCAGGTGCTAAAAATTGCATTTTCTACACAAGCCTCCGTGGAGATGAATCAAATTTTCAAAGCTTTTTTAAGCTTACCCAGGAAAAACTTCAAATTCTTAAAGAGATCGCTGCAAAATTGTTATCGCAAATGGGCAGTTCTCCTTTACATGATTATGTACGTTTGCTGTGAGGAGTTAACAATCTAAAGTTGTCACATTATTAAAAAGGAAAACATATATCTAAAACAAAACTCCGAAGGAAAAAAATCGTTAATAGTACTATGCAAGGGATTCTGTTACTGCAAGTGGTGTCAGTTTAGTAAATACGTAAGTTTGTCACCAGTGGTAATATTGTAGTCTTCACCTATCGTACTTTAATGTAGATAACACATTTGTATCGTAATACTGAGTGACTAAATAAAGAAAATAAAGAAAGGGGAAAATAGGCGATTTACTAAACCAACAAGGTTAATTTTTAGTTTTGCATGAATTTAAACGAAAGTTCCTCATGAATGTACGAACCGTTCACAAAATATTACGGCCTAGTTAATGCTATCCCTAAAGATTGGAAAGCAAAACTTACGAACCCTATCCCAACTGTTAAATCAAATAGCTCTCCTAACGCCCTTACCACCAGTTATATTAACTCCTGTCTTCTAAAAGGATTTTTCATTCCTCCGACCAGAAATACCATACAAAAGGTCTATCTCATGCCATTTACGGTTACCAAGGAGGTAAGCAAACCTTAAGCCACTTACTAACAACCTGTGTAGCCATACACGGTTTTGGACCTTGTTCCAAACCTCAGGGTAGTTCGAAAAAACAAGCCAAACACTTTACGGTTGTTATGACAGGACAAAACATTGGCAGGTACTAAATATTGCATTTTCTGCACATGCCTCCGCGGAGATGAACCAAATTTTCAAAAAAAAAAAAAAAAACACTTCAAATTCTGTAATTGATTTCTGTTGAGTATATACGTAAGTTGGTCACCAGTGGTAATATTTTAGGTTGTCTTAAGCTATCGTACTGTAGTATTAGTTACTGAGGCCGGCAGCAATATGTGATATATTGCAGTCAGCTAACTGCAATATATCACATATTGCTGTCGGCCGAAGTAACTATCTAATATATTTACTATTCAACGCCCAGTGCCATTGTTCTCTCTCTGCACTAAATCACTGATTGCAGGCGCCCCCTCCGCTTTGTTCCTGAACGCACAAAAGAACATAATTAGCACTTGTTGATTAGCTCAATTGGGAATAGGTGACTAAGATGCCTTGCATCCCAATAAAAGCAGTAGCGTTTGAACATTTGATTGCGTTTCGAGTATGTGTTGTTGTTTTCAACATTTTTCAACAAGCAGGTCTCTGAACTACTGCAAAACAACTTGCAGTCTGAGAAATGCGGCCCGTTTTGCACTTACCATAGTTATTTCTGTAGATGCCTCTGTTTTAATAATTGATTTGTGTTGTTTGTTTTTTAGCATGTGATGTTTTCCAACTAGCGGGTTTGCTGAACAATTGCCACTAATGATAATTTCAACAGATCTCTTTGTTCTTCTTTGTTTTCCGGCAAACCATACGGAAACAATTGACAATTAGATATACCGTGGTATTTGCACGTGCAGAGTAACTTTTTCCTTCAGTTGTGACCTTACATGAAAGAAGTTTACGACGATGGCTTCACATCAGACGAGGATGAAGAGGCGATTTTTAGAACACAACAAAACCGAACTCGAAACACTGGCGAATATTCACCTAAAGATGGTGGTTTGGAGAACGAGGGTAAGTTTCATTAGCAAGTTTAATTTCCCTGCTTTTAATACATGATTTAATTGAATCGCGCCATGGCATTTTTATTAGTAATGTGTGGTGTTTAATTTTGCTTCAGATGAGCGCTTTGTGAGAAGCTTATTAGGACAACCGAGTTGGAAGAATTTGGAAGAAGTTGGGCCGCTGAAAACAGTTGGAGGAAATGGCGCTGGATCCTTAAAGTATTTAAAGATTGGCGTTTTTTTGGGCGTAAATCAAGGCCGTTTTAAAAGAGCCATATATACTAAGCGTCATAAAACAAACAGGCTGCAATATTAAAAATATTACTTATGGAAAACTTAGCAAAGTCAACCTCAAGGATTCAGGATTACACTTTTGAGTCTTATTTGGGTAAACTACAACCCAAACCTACAGTATGTAATAACGTTTTTTTTCTTCAGAGGTGTAAAAGTGTCGAATTAATAATGCGAACAAAGGCCAGATAGCACTTTCGAAAAGCCAACATCAGCTGACAAAACTTCGAGGAGACGATTCGTCTAAAGAATACCGTCAGATCAGTCGGTGTCAGCTTACACAAATTATATGCCTTTAAGAAAAGACCACAAATCGGTCTACGTGAGAACTCATCAGTCTTTGGTTTGGCTTTTTGCACCGAGTCAATTCAGCGTACTTGTTGTATAACTGAGATATCACTTGTAATGAAGAACGAAAGGCACAAAAAAATTAATAATCGGCATAAATCATTAGTAATAGTTCTTACAAACCTGACGAAATCAATGCACTCACCGCTATTGCAAAAATAAAGCCTGAAAAAAATTCAGGCTTGTACGGGATTCGAACCCATGATCTCTGCTACCGGTGCAGCGCTCTACCGACTTAGCTAACAAGCCATCTTGGAGCTGGTCGTTTTGTTGGTTCGTAATATACCAGGCTTTATTTTCACTACTGCTTATTTTAATAAGTAGTGTTCATAACTGCGATGATCAGTCACATTTTTAATCATTAATCCGCAGTTCAAATATATGATTTTCATATATTCATTCTCATAGCTCAATATTGTTACTCTCAAAGAATTCTCAATAATTTCGGTTATCGATGAATCAGTTAGAAAGAGGTGTCTGAGACTGAAACTTCCTGGATACTTGTAGACGTCGTAATTATATAAGACGCTGGCAGAGCTTAGGGTACTAAACATTGTTTTGAAGTTTTGAAGTGATTTTCACCCCTTCACCAGCCTGCTAAAAAAGAGCAGAATTATATTTTTGCTAATAACTAACATTAGCTTTTTCTAGACTGCTTTGATAATTAGCTCAGCTGAGCATGACTAAACAACAGCAGCAGAAAATGCCACCAGTGATACAGTAAAAAAAGCAAACTTATAACTGAAATTCACACATCTCTCATGGGATGTAGATTCTCTTTTACTTCCCATCCGCAGTTTTATCAGCTAGACCCTATCGAATGGCATCTTTAGCATGGAACTGAAGTATTGTTCATTTGCTACTCGAAAATTGTTATTAAAATGGGATATGTATTGCTATTAATAAAAACACCCGTGCGCAGTTTATCGGATATAAGGCTCAGTTCAGCAGGTTTCCCCATAACGTCGTACTTACGTTGACAAGTAAATTGTTCTCATTCCTTGCTAGAAGTTCCCTAACGATCAGACAGTACCTCCCAGAAATGACCTGAACAATTACTTTGGAGTCATTTGATTGATTCAGTATACAATACAAAAAAAAAAAACGAGTTGGACTTCGCATTCGAATTTGAGTTGGACTTAATAATATATAATATATAATCTATCTGAGCAACTAAGCCCAGAGACACTTCTTAACCCAAAAGGATCTTAACCCAAAAGGACTTGCCTGGACATGGGTCTATCGAACCTTTAAACACAGTAGACAGAACACCCGCTGCGCTTAAGATAAACAAACCAATTCCTTGAACACAGATGAATGGGTAGTATTGAATGGCTGTCTAGTTTTGGGTAAACGTAACCTTAAACCTGTCACTCATCATCGTAGAGGGAAAAATTCAAGAAAAAAGCATATTCGCACCAGCTGTTCACATAGTCCTAAACTAAACTTAAGAGACAGAAAGATTTTGTTTCTGACTTTAACAAGGCAACGCAAACAAGAACGGTGCTTTGCAAGTACGTCAAACACGTTACACGCTACAAGGTATATGCTGCAGTCTTATGTAATGAATAATCTCCGGCCTTAATTGCTCCCTTATAAACAGAGAAACCATTTATTTCGCAAGGGCAGCTCTCCGTTGGAATTGAAATAAACTTTCCTGCTCTCGTTTTTCGACAAAATTGGAAACTTGGGTTTGAAAAGACGACGAATGTGACAAATACAGTATTCGAGGGCTCTAGTCCACTTATAATCGTCTTTCCGTTAGTTAGTTAAATCAAAGATAATAATTGATAATCTTGATAATATTGTGAGTATGACAAATCTCCTGAATTCTTCTATATTATGTCACTTAAAGTCACGAGTGATGTTTTGAAAGTTCTGAAAATTACACGAGGTGTGAGCACGTGAATTTGTTCTCTTTCGAAAATCACGAGTGACGATAAACATTGCCATGCACGAGCAGTTCATATGATTATGTAAGCAAGTAGATATTGATTTTGTCAGCAAAATTAGAGAAACATTTGCTGCTCCATCCTAACTCTTCAATGCCTTCCCAGGTCCTTTGAATAAGTCTTTCCTTTGATGGTTTTTACCAATTTTTAGATTTTCAGTTTGGCTAGCGGCCGGTTAGTCGGTCGGCTCTTCACGCGGTGTGAATGTTTGATTTTCAAAGGATCTAAGATCTTGGGCGACAAGTCCTCTGACATGCTTTAATTCAGACATCAGCATGATATGGCTTGTTTACATTATTTGATACAGGCGGGTAAATGATCTTTAAACGTCTAATGAAAACCACTAGACCCCAAGTCGGTAGTACACTTCAACTTGAATTTCTGTGATAAGAACCATCAGTTAAAGACCAGAGAGTGGAAGAACTGTTACATTCTCACTGATTTTAAACCCATTCAAAATTCTTGGTTTTACTTCCGGTAGTAAACGTAATACGTCCGTGTATTAGACACTTCTCAGTTCATCATCTCGTTTATTTTGCTTTTAATTATCCGTCATGTAAATGAATTGAATATTCCCTGGCACTGCCTCGCCACTTTTCTTTCCGTCATGTTTTCGGTAATTGCTGTGGCAGAAATGCGTTTTCATTATTTCTTAGGGAATGCACGTTTCTAATGTGGGGGGTGGGGGGGGGGGGGGGGGGGGGGCGAGGAGTAGGTCATCCTTTTTTTCTCGACGTAACCGATATAACATATGCGCTCAGTCAAGACAGGTGAATGGAATACGCAGCTCGTTATATTTTATTGTCATGTTCAAAAGCATGAACGATAAAAGCAGGCACTTCTCAAACGGCAGTTGTACTTTCAGTTAAGCGTCACGTTATAGGTTCGTGGGTCTCCGTTTTCTTTTGATGTTAAATTTCTTTTCCTCCGTTTCTTTTCTGTGCTTGTTGTGAGTAGGTTGATAAGAACTGTTACAGTTACAGTTTCCGAAGGTTCGCATGCCGCTGTCGGAATTTCGCACTAAGGTATTGATATCGATATCAGAGATGTTTAAGTCCGGGACGTTTAAGTTAAATGTGTTGCAATTCTGTCGCCTAAACATTCTATCCTTCTTTCTATCCTTGGATGTCAATTAAATTCAATAACCTTGCGAAGTGCGAGACGGGGATTAAGAGAAAAGACCCAGAAAAGGGTAAAACTGCAGTCACGACTTTTTCTTCTCCCGAATTGCTGCACTACGAAATTGCTGTCTAATCATGACAAAAAAATCGCCAATGTCGCTGTCAGTTTTGTTTTTCTCTTTGTCGTCGTCATAATTTCATGTGAGCGGTTTTGTCGTTCGTCGTCATTTCAGCTCCTTCATGTCGCCGTTTCAGTGTAGCATGTCGGAATTAGACCTTAAAAGGGTCTCATTTATACAGATGTCTGGAATTGATTTTAACATTTATAAAACGCATAGTACAATGGAAGCTGCAGTGTCTGCTGCTCACAGGCAGACAGGTACCTCCTATTCAAGAGATTCTAACAAAGCTGGGTGGTCATCTGCCTAAATTATTGCCACTTATTATGACAAGAGATTGGACACTTCAGAGAATAGGAGGCTGCATTAAAAAACTACAATATAGTTTTTTCTTTCTTGTGGAACTTGTAATAAAGAGCTTGATGTTAACTGGTTGCCATTTGGTGTGCCAACTTTGGGTTTGAAGTTTCATGGAATCTCTGGCCACGTGACAGTAATGTAGAATTCAGTTAATAATTGAACGACACTTACCTGGAAGCGGAAGTTCGACGAAAATTCTACCAATCTGAAGAGGGACAAAGAGATTACATGCCCACCCCTCCCTTCAATCTCTTGGTCACTGTAGATATCGTAGAATTGTCATCGAACTTCCATTTCCAGGTAATTGTCGTTCAATTTTAATTTAAACGAAATGACAACAACGGAAAACAGCCGATGAATAATTTTCCAGCACCCTCTTCAATGTGTTTTCATTCTCTAAAATAAAGTAATTCTCGCGCCTTTTGCTTTATTCTCAAATAAGTCTTGCTTACACTCCAGCCAAAACCTTACTTTAATAGTGTATCACGTATAGATTAAGACTTAATTCAGTATTGGGCCCTTTTACCTTTCGTATTATTAGAAGAAATTCTTCCAATTTCAAATTGCTCTGCCCGTTTTTTCATTTACCAATAATGCACTCCGGCTTTCTCATAATTTAGGAAATTGTAAACTTTGAGATTTTTTGCGGTCTAAATTTGGCGTTAGTGTGGATGAAAGTATCAGCACGTTGTATGTTGGGTAATATAATTTACCTCGTTACGGATTTTTTAGGGCTTAGGTTGGCTGTCTCAGTCTCTATAACTTTCTTTAGTGTCTCGCCGTACGTAATGGGACGACTTAATGTTGTGCTATGATAACTCACACTAAAGAGAATCAATGAAGGTTCAAATTGTGAGCAAAAATCTATAAGTTATGCGAGTGGGGTGACAGTAATTATTGTTGCTAAGGCAACAGGAAGAGGAATAGAACAGAAGCAGAATACAGCGCCATCTGTCAACTTCAAGCTCTCTATTGGGGTCTCACGCGATAATTTTGGGGGCTCGAGTCTGGCGAGCGAAGCGTGCCGCGAGATGATTGGAGTGGGAGTGAGAGAAGGAGAGCTTGCCGCAATGAGTGAAGAAATGAAAATTCTTCAGACATCACGGCAAACTCTCCTTCTCGCGGCCCCGCCCCAATTCTTTCACCGCTCGCTTTGCTCGCCACTCGCTTCGCTTCGCGCGACTCGAGGAGAGCACATCCTAAAATTGGGTTCACTGTGATACTAAGTGGTGAGATTTCTTGTCGTTCGTGTACCATTTCTGCGCCATCTTGAATTACGTGATAATCTTTAATCATACACCGAATGCAAATATGGCGGATCACTAGGTCGGCGCCCGGGACGAGTCGCATGAAAGCGAGTCTAGTAAGGCTTCAATGTTTTGTTTTGACATTCCCAGAAAATCTAGCTTCGTCTTCGATTTGGTTCGTTTTGTTTCGCCCTCCCTACGCTTTTTTGTGTTCCTGGATGCCACCAGAAGGGAGTGAGATCTTCCATAGCAGATAAAGTGTTTTTTTTTTTTCCACTTTCCCCGTTCGCCTCTGAGGGGAAAACAGGCGAAGGAAAGGAGTTCACGATCTCCGAAGGAACTGTTTAAGTTCAGCCTGGAAGATCTTAGAAAATGTGTAAGCGATCGTGAACTCCCTTTCTTCGTCTCAACGAATTGCATTAATCCACTATTTTCCCTTAGAGGTGAACGGTGAAAGATTTTTATCCCTTCTCGAGGCATTCAGAAACACAGCAATTCGTAGGCACAGCGAAATAAAACAGACCAGACTACAACGAACCGCGACTTTTCTCCAAAACAAAACATCAAGGCCTGACTAGCCTCGATTTCATGTAGCTCGTCCCTGGAGCCAACCGAGTGGTCCGCCAAATTTGCATTCGGTGCATGGTAATTGCCACTAGAGTTAGTAAATTATCAAAATTCTCCTTACAGACACTTCGAAAACGCGAAGTAGCGGGCGCCATTTTGTTGACAGCCGCTACTCACTATCTATCACAGAATAGATAGCGATTAGCGTAGGCAATCAGAGAACGGCATTCGTGATAGAACGCTAGAAGATTTATACTAATTGAGCATAAAGGCCTGTAGATTGAGATCAGAATATTTAACAATTATCGCTCGAAATCGCGCGAAACATCGCCTGATACTTAACCGACGAGGCCGTAGAACGAGTTGGCTAAAATCAGGCGATATTCCGCAGGATTGAACGATAATTGTTTTATTATTCAACATATTAATGGAAAAGTAAATTTTCCGGCTTTTATTGGAAGAAAAGATGGAAAAGAGTCCATTTTTATGTGCGACACACAAAATTACGTATATCCTACGATATCTGTTGAGTACGCACGACGAATATTGAGCGCGCTATGACCATATATGGACATTGTGATAATCTGTTGAATAATAAATATGCCGGTTATTGTCAAGATGGCGGGATATTTGCCAAGTTCTTTTTTTGCGTGTTTATGGACCGAGAAGAAGGATTTATTATGTGACTCAAAGGACAATAAATAATAATAATATCTATATATGGAATATATGGAATTTTAAGCTAATACAATGATTTAAATTATATAACAATGTTAAAACCTTAAAATTAAAATTAACTACAACTCAATCGTACGCCTTCCTACGCTTTTGAGTTGACGCTTAAAAAATTACTTATGTTGGTAGAAGACCTGATTTGTAGGGGTAGATAGAGTTCTTAATGTAGGTCGATGGAGTAGAAATCTATCATCGTTTGTTCTTAAAGAGTATCTAGAGGGAATCTTATGCTTTAAAAGTTCGGATATGTAATCAGGAGCCTGTCCATTTAGTGCTTTGTAGCAGAGAAGTAGAATCTTAAACTGAATTCTATATCTAATAGGTAACCAGTGTAGGTTGAATAGTGGGGAGTAATATGATCAAAGCGTTTGACATTACAGATGATCCTAGCGGCAGCATTCTGTACGCGCTCAAGTTTCTGTAGCTGGTATGCAGGTAGTCCATACAAGAGACTGTTGCAATAATCGAGCCGACTTGTCACAAACGCATTAATTAAAGTCTGAGGACAGCAAGGGCTAAGAAATTTCCTAATTTTCCTAATATTATATAAATGATAAAAGGCGGCTTTGCAGATCTTATTAATGTGTATGCCCATCTTTACTGATTATCTAGCCAACAGCCGAGGTTCTTAACTTCACTACTAGGAGCAATTGTATGATCACCCACTGTCAAGGTGTCAATGTTGACCTTTGCGAGTTGCTGTCTTGTTCCAATAATGACAAACTCTGTTTTGTCGTCATTCAGTTTCAACCTATCTGATAGCATCCATTTCCTTATGTCCGCAACGCAGCTTTGCATGGCCTGAACAGCGGCCAATTGTTCATCATTAGAGTTGGCATTGAAGGAGATGTACAGTTGTGTGTCGTCGGCGTATGCGTGTACATTAGGTAGTTGGCGCTCGATAACCTTAAACAGTTTGCTGGTATAGAGGATAAACAGGAGAGGCCTAAGGCAAGATCCTTGAGGTACGCCATACTTTGTTTCAATCGTACGCCTTCCGAAAAAGATAGGTTTTGAGTTGACGCTTAAAATTACTTATGTTGGTAGAAGACCTGATTTGTAGGGGTAAAGAGTTCCATAGTTCTGGTCCAGCCACAGTAAAGAGCGGTCACCAAGGGTAGATAGAGTTCTTAATTAGGTCGCTGGAGTAGAAATTTAATATAGATTAGCCAAGCCTAAAAGCGTAGCTCCATGGTTATTATTTAATTTATTTACTGGTATTTAGCAACTTCGCATGGCTTTCCTTGCGCCAATATTTTGTGTTTAGAGCAGTTAACAGGAATTGACCGCGGTTCAAAAAACCTCAAAACATTAAAACCTTCCAAAACAACATGACGCCTATGTTTGTTCGAAGATTCTTGGAAAGGGTGAAGAAAGTAGACAAGTAAGCTTGTAGTAAGCTAGAAAAATAACTGGGCAATTTTGACATAAATGTCCGTGGAAAAGAAAGAGGAGTACCAACCTAGCTGATAGTTTAGAGCAGTCAATAGGAATTAACCGTAGCTCGAAAACCACAAAACAGCAAAACATTGCAAGGAAACAAGATAAGATGCGAACGTTTCTTCGAAAAAAACTTGGCGAAGGTGGAGAATTTAGACAAGTAGCAAAGTATATCTCGCAGTAAGTTCCAAAAATTGAAAGCAATCTTAAATTCTGACATAACGGTCCGTAGAGTATGAACCTGATCGCTTAGAGCAGAAATTGACCGCGATTCGCAAACCACAGAATAACAAAACATTACAAGAAAACAAATTCACTGACGATGCGCTGGCCTTTTGTAGGTTTCTTTGGAGAAGGTGGGGAAAATAGACAAATTTCGTAGCAAGTTAATAAAAATTGCTAAGCAATTTTGACATAAGCTTAAATATCGGAGAAAAGAGAAAAAGGAAAACAAACCGATGGTTGGATAGGTAATCGCATTGGGCCGAGAAAAATTAAGAACTAATATCACTTGTGTTTCCAGAAGTTGCTGAAATTTTCCTCTTCGCGCAAAACACAAGTAATAGCGGAGCTCCGGCGGCCCGATGGGCCGCCAAGCGGAGCACCATACCTATAGAAACCCGTCAACTGCTTTTCTCATGGTAAAAATGGCTAGCGGTATTGCTCGTGGGCGCGTACGCACGACGACGACGTTGCCCAATAATTAATAATATCCTACTAATAATAATCAATACTTGAGCCCAACATGGCAGCCATACTACCAGCTAGTTTACAGCGCAAGAACAGCGCACATCTCTGATAGTTGGACATCCATGTTATAGTATTTTTTATCAAATCAACAGGTACACCTTTCGCTGGAAAATGTTTTATCTGGAATAATAACGCAACAATGTCCTTTACTTAATTTACTTAATTACTTCATTATAATTGGAAAAGTGTTTTTGTGGGACTGCAGAAGAAACCAAATTTATCCGCAAATTGCAGGCTTTAAGAGCAAAATTGTTCTCAAATACGAAACAGAAAGGAAAATTAACAACGCGATAGACTATTTTCTAAAGAAATGGGTGCTCACACCAACTCGATAAGTCTATTCGTCTATTGTTCAATCGTCGCTGTTGTTGTTGTTGTGTGTGTGTGTGTGTGTGTGTGTGTGTTTTCGTGTTTATTTTTATCGCGAATTGGTGTTTCATCGAGAATTGGAGACCTATCTCATTGCTAAATGTTGATGCTAAGATCATGTCGAAAGTTATCGCTGCCAGAATAAAAGAGGTTTTGCCAAATGTAATTCATAGCAACCAAACTGGGTATGTCAAAGACCGATACATAGGCGAAACTGTTAGGTCTATCTTTGATATCATGGTATTCACAGATGCTGAAAATATTCCTGGCCTTTAAATATTTATTGATTTTCAAAAAGCTTCGATACCCTAGAATGGGACTTTCTTCTTAAATGCCTTGAAGCCTTCAACTTTGGACACGATTTTATACATTGGGTCAGGCTATTCTATAAAAACATTCACTGAGTTGTGTTATAAATAATGGTAACGCCTCAGATTATTTTACCCTTAAACGCGGGATCCACTTTCCCCTTATCTTTTTGTTTTGGCCGTTGAAACTCTCGCAATTGCTACTAGTAACAACGTTCAAATTAAAGGTATTAAAATAGGGAATGAAGTGACGAAAGTACTCCAGTTTGCAGATGACACAACAGCAGTTCTCTCAGATATCAATTCTGCCCTTGTTCTTTTCCAATCTTTGAAACATTTCGAGATTCTATCAGGCCTGAAAGTAAACAATTCAAAAACAGAGGGATTATGGATTGGCGCGTTAAAGAACAATGACAGCAAACCCCTTGGCATCAAATGGCCAAACGAGCCAATAAAGGCCTTAGGAGTCTTCTTCACCTACGAAAAAACACTGCTCTATGAAAAAAATTTCAGGGAGAAACTTGTAAGCGTTAAAAAAACTTATAAATATCTGGTCATCTAGAGGACTCTCACTGTATGGAAAAGTCGTTATTATTAAAAGCCTGCTCCTGTCAAAGCTAATGTATATTTTTTCATTATTACCCACTCCTAATTATATTATAAAAGAATCAAATAAACTGTTGTTCAAATTTTTATGGAAGGGTGTTGATAAAGTGACGAGACTGTCGACAATAAACAGGTACAAAGAAGGAGGCTTAAAGATGGTGGATTTAGATTCACAGATCAAAGCTCTTAGACTAAGCTGGATGAAGAGAATTTTTACTCCGGGTAGTGGCACATGGAAATCTTATCTTCAGTATATTTTAAACAAAAATGGAGGCTTCCTCGTTTTTAACTGTAATTACAACCTGGATTATAAGGAAATCAACTCTCGGTTTTACAGAAAGCTATTACAGTGGTGGGCTGAATTTCGTGAAAATTTCGGAGAAGAGAAAGATTGGCAATCTGTCATTTGAAATAATAAGAAAATATTAATCGACAACAAACCAGTTTACTATAGACAGTATATATTTCAGGTCTGGCATCATCTGTGTAAATGATCTTCACTTCGATGTAGACAACTTAACTTCTTTCAATAGGATCGCTAAAGAAATAGACAGAAGTTATTTCTTAACGTGGACCGGACTGCGCAATTCAGTGCCACCCAATTTGAGACATCTCCACTCCAGCTCTACTGTCGATTTTTCGAAACCATCCTTTATACACTCTAAATGCTTATTCGATGTAACCAAGACCAAATCAAAACACTATTACGCCCTCCTAATTGGTACAAAGGCTCGCCTTCCTAATAATAGTATCAACTTGAAACGTGAATTTAATCTCGCAGAAGAACAACTTGGAAAAATTTATCTCGTATCTCGTTGTAAACGAAGATGTTCTTGCAATAATTCTTAGACGTTTGCAGTCTTATGGTCCTAGATTACTTATGAAGTCTTTAAGGTGCATATTTGTCTAAGGTAAAACAGTTTGATCTGTTCCGATCGAATACTTTTAAGAAACCGAGTACGTTAGGAAACTGTTTAGGCAACGGAATGGTATTCCCGACTTTTTGAGCTGCTTTGGCCAGTTCCTATAACGCAGGCCGGCACTATTCAAAGGTTGTTTTCCTATCGATGAAGCATGCACTGTGATGCCGCAACGTCTTATTTCAGCCGCTCGCAGCACATACCACTCAATATCTGGCACAGGTCCTAAACTGGCCCAGTTACTTATTTATCATGAGCTTTCGCGTCATGCGTTGCATTGTGTGCTTTCTGTTGTGTTAAGGTCACTGTGTGCCTCCTCTACCTCTTACACTTATTCGTGGTCGAAGGTGGGGGTGGGGGGAGGGGTGATATAGTTGCTTCTGAGAGCAGTGGAAAAACGCTGGAGGGATCCTAGTCCCTCCCAAGATGCCTAAGATCACTGAGTTCTATCTGTTGACCTAGACACAAGGATAGGCCACTCCAGGTGCACTACAAGGATGTTGAATTGATGAGAGGGATTTAAAAGTCCAGATTTGCACAGACTGCCAAGCACGCTTAGCATCCCTAACTCGCCCCCAGCTGCCTCTGGTAGGAGAGAGGGAGAGAGGGTGTTAATGTCATTTGAGCGACAAGAAAACTGGAATCTGGAATGTAAGAGATATGAATAAAATCAGCGCCACATAGAACAGCATGCAGTTCAAACCTTTATACTACTATCTCAAAAATTTCTGCAATTTGATTGGCTGAGAGCAGAGGTATTTCAGCTTAATTCAGTGAAATACCTTACATGCGAAACTTACAGTTTTTATGGTAACCAAAATCACGAAATGACGTCTATGTGCGAGTTAAAAAAAATGAGTTAAAAATTCAAAGAACCAAAATACGAAAAAAGAAAAGTACACTGACTTGGCTAATTTTCGAAACAAATTTGCTGGCTTACGAAGCGAAACAGTTGGCGTAATCGTCATAATTTCGAGGCATTTGGCATGAATACCACTCGTGATACTTCAAAATTGTCCCAAAATATGTATAACAATTTTGAAATATCACTGGAGTGGTATTTATGCCAGTTACCACCACAAATCATGCCATTACCTATACAAATTGTAGAATCACCAGAGAACTTGAACTTTTCAGTAAGTACCTGCACAATTATAGCGAAGCTCCGAATGAAACTTTATTCAACACCCAATTATTTTACCGAGTACAAGTTAATTTGAAACAACATGTCAACTATATTACCGATCAACGGTAAAGTAGCAAAACTATACGTACCGTCCACATTTACTTGACTTAAATAGCAGTGGCGTTGAAAACACCAGACCTTGCTACTTAAATGCTTACCACAGTTTACGGTTTAAAAAAGCTAGATACACATCTGTGTAATTTATTGCAAAATCAAATTAAAAGCTGCATGATTCCCCCTTCCCTCCACCCCTCACCCACCAGGAACTTTAGTTATTGAGTCTAACATATGACTACATTTTGTGGTAAAAGATGGTCAGAAATCCGGTTATCACAATAGATCATGAACCTTTAAAATGTCGTCAAAAATGGGCGCTAAAAATAAAACCCTTTAAAAGCCAATCTTGTCCCCAGAGCCTACGCCGTTACCCTTGTCCAGCGGAACGGGCTGACCAAAAGGATCGCAGCCACTGGGAACGAGATTGTTTAAAAGCACGCAATAACATCTGTAACATGTCCATCTGTAACCCACATGTGCAAAGTCTTAGGATTAATTAAAAAATGAAACTTCAGCAACAACCAACTTAAACAGCGCACAAGGCTCTACAGCAAAATCAAACAGAAAAGGGAAGAAAATGTTCCAAAAAGGATTCTGAAAAACAACACAGGTTGACGTATAGACAGACAATGAGCCAGAAAAGCATTAGTCCACAGCATAATTACTATCCATATATTATTCCCTAAGCTATTCACAGTTCATACATTTTATTTGTTTCATCTGTATCCACGAGTGGGTTTTCATTTTTCGTATCATTTCGTTTTCCCAACTCGTCTTCCCTGAACAGGTGCAAGAAGTCGACTTTTGTTGGTAAAATTTCCTTCGTAAACAAATACCTCAGCAAGTAGGAAACGCCTATGTTTGTTAAAAAAGACACGATCATAGCCAGGGTCTTAAAGGGAAACAGTTGTTGCCCAGTTGCTTCGTCGTAGTAAGGATATTTAATGAACGCCGGAAAACCAATTGTTGACTCCCCTCCCCCCACGCGGAGAAATAGCCCCAGTATGTAACCCATAAAGGAGCCGTAAGTATTGGTGAATCGGACGTAGATAACACAGACAAGTTGTGGGAACAGGATTACGTAAATCAAATCACTGCAAAGTGCCCACAGAGTGTAAATTGAATCCACCACCAGAGCCATTATAGTAGCGCCCACACCAACTCCCAAAATGGCGATACGCATCGCCCAGAGTACCTCCCTCTCAGAAGCCTGAAAAAAAAACATACACTTTATACTAAACTACAGCATTGCTGTGCACGATGTATGTTTCTATGTAATATACACTGCAACTGGCAACAAATGCACATAAGTTGAAGTTGCTTATACCCACTGCACAAAGTTGAATTATGATTACCATCATCCTTATCATCAAAATCACAATGTGTAATCATTTCAATTACTCCCATGATACGTCTCTAAAAAGCAATTGCAATAGCCAGTAAGGGGCATGAAGCGTCTTACTCCTCTTACATTTTGCCTGAAGACAAGCTTGTAAATGTTATGGGCAAACATTGAAGCTGAAGACAGAATAATGGAGTCAGCGGACGACATGACGGCTGCAGACACAGCTCCCAGACCCACAAACGAAACCGCGGTTGGAGTGAGGTACTGAAGCACCATGGGAAGGATCACTGACTTGTCAAATGTCACAGTCTGGTTGGTAGCATTTCCAGATGGCTGAAAGTAGGCGGTTTTCGTCCAGTCTGTGAAATCAAACATAGACTTAAGTACAAACTGACCTAGAAGGCGACTTTCTGTGATATATGCCGGCGAAGATAGGAAAGAAGAAGTGACCGTTAGGAATAGAAGTAACAACCTAAATTTTAAATTTAAGATAAGTAACTAATTAACAATAACAATGATATAAGCTAAAAATAATTTGCATATTAAAAGATGCAAACTAGATAAAGATAAAGCTTTTCGCTGCTTACATTGTCATTTAGGCTAGGTTTCAATTCTCTAATTAGTAGAGTCTCCTTTATCTTGCGATGAGTACCAGATCTAACGGTCACTGGCGGGGCTAAGTATAGGTCACATTCCACAGGTCAACATAGAGGTCACCGTGCTACAGATAAATAAAGAAGCCCAACAGTGTATCCTAGCCCTAATCGCTATCAAAAATTTTGTTTTAGGTTGAGGAGAACTGTTTGGCTTAGTTACCAATCAATAAAGCTGTGACCTGTACCTGTGACCTGTGGAATGTGACCTGCGGTCACTTCTGAAGATGTATGTCGAAACATACGAAACGTCAAGTTAAATGATCTAGCTTTAATTTTTTTTTTCAACAACACGTTTTATTGTCATATTTATCACTGCAGTTTACTGTAGCTACGATGGCCAAAGACAAAGAGTATTTATAATTAAACAAGCTGTCAGTACTTTCTGTTTGTTGTCCAAGTCACATTTAATTTAGTCTTTGATTTCAGCCAAGTAATCGTTCGTTGTGTGACGGTCTCCAGAAATACGACTACGGAATAAATCTCTCATGTTACCATATGCTAACGACTAGAAATTTAGTCCCTATGGTTTGACCTCCCGTACCTCTCGTAAGCATCACCAAGGTGATAAAGCGGTTGGCGCTGATGGAACGGTTTGACTGTACATCATCTTAATATTATCCTGACAACATTTGCAATCTTATGCATGTTAAGAATTTTTCTGAACTTTGTTAGTACTACCGTCCACGAAAACGAAGAATACACTTGCTGACAAGGCTTTCACTGCGGCTGCACCCATAGGGGGCCCAGACAATCTGTTTGTGTAACCCTTTGTTATTTTATAGTAAATGTATCGGATTTACCGTATTTTTAGCGACGAATCGCTAAATATATGTATTGAACAAGAGTAAATTAAAGTTAAATTGCCTTACCTGTGGTGTACTGATGTCCTTTTGCCTCGGTAACAACAACAACAACAACAACAATAACAATAACAATAACAACAACAACAACAGCAACAATAACAACAACAACAACAGCAACAACAACAGCAACAACAACAACAACAATAACAACAGCAACAACAACAATAGCAATAACAACAGCAACAACAACAACAACGACAACAAACAACAACAACAACAACAACAACTTTATTGACCCTTATACTTGAGAAAAATAAGTTTGCATGAAATAAAAATTAAGACTGAAAGGGTGTTGGCTTCCTAAAATAACTAGAAAGTCAAGTGATTTTGTCGGGTTTTGTCTTCACCGCCGACAGTGACTCATGAGAAACGTTTCTTATGAGTCACAATAAATTCCATACATTTACTACAAACTAACAAAGGTTACACAAACAGATTGCCTGGGTCCCCTATGCTGCACCATCATTCTGGAATAAGTTGCCGAGAGCAATACGGGAGGAGGACATTTTTGTAATGTTTAACTAGTTAAATTGTGTAAATGTGGCATCTCGGATTATGTAGTCGTCTTAAACTTTGATCGCACTGATCAATTCGTTTCTTGTCGCGTGTGTTATTTATCGATCAGCTTACTTTTGTATTTTCTCTTTATTTCCTCGCGTAAAGGGAAGTGTCCGGGATGCAAAACCCCTAAATCAAACGGCCATCAGCTTGGTTCTCCAGGGAAAAATTGTCCGAGTCCTGTCAAAGTGATTAATCGATGACAGGGAGCTTGAGGACAATACCTAAGATGAGCCTTCAACGTCTGTGCTGTTGGCTACAATACGAAGCCTTCCTTCGCAAATGGAAAACATGCCCATTCAGCATGAGCAATTAAAGTGACAGCCAACCAGTGCTCGAACGACGCACAACGAGCGCAAAATTCCTCACAAACCTAACAAGCACAGCATTCAAAGTCAGCCACGCTACCCTCAGCAGGGAGTTTTGCTCCAAACATCACAGAAAAGTGTTGCGCAGACGGCCGCTAAGGGTGAGTACATTGACTTTGCTGATTTGTTGCCCACCCTTAGCGTGATTCCAATTTGTTTAACTTAGAGTTTGAAACGAAGTTTTTGTTCAGACCGTCGCCGTCGTCGTTGCTAAAGCTCCCCATAGATTTATTTGACACATGGCTACAAGCGTGGAACGTGTACAAGAAGCTGGTCATGGCGGCACAAGCCGTCCAAATTGAAGACATTTTTATTTAGAGTAGCTTATACTATGAATAGCTCTTGGTATTTTGTGGACTATTTTTCATGCCTAAAATTGTAAATGACTGTTTTTAATTAATACCTTTACTTACATAGTTTGTAAGGCACATTTGATCATTATTAATGATAAGCCAGTTAATGCAGCTTTTGTACTGGACTTGGTATTTACCTGTGGATGCCCCAATAGCTCCAATGAGGACAGCTGGTATAGCCAGTATAATACATCCAACCGAGGCTGCTATGGAGAGGCGCTGAGCCTTTCCTGCTGTCTTACATGACAACACGCGTTGAAAGTACGCTTGCCAGGGAAGACCACCAAATATCTGCACAGAATACCAAGTAATTTTATTTCCATTTTCCATTTTTTATTTGCCATTAACCACATAAAAATACAAAACACTAGAAATTTTAAAATACGAAACACTAGAAATTTATAATAACTTAAAGACGATAGACTACAATTGTTTAAGGAGGGTAATGACAAGAAAGCCTATATAGAAGCCGGGGGCTTATGAACTATAGGCTCCTTGACAATATAGGGTAAATCATACGAATTACGGGGACAGCATGAAATATGAAATGTATTATTTGATAATTATAAGAAAACAAAAATCATCACGACGGAAATCTTTTCCTCTGGGGAAATCTTTCTCCGATATGCTAGTAAAAGATTTGTTCCCTTCTAGTAACTTAATTTATGTGTTGAGATCATGGGCCGTGCAGACTGAAGATGCGCGGGACGTTTGCCTTTTCCACTATTCTTTATTGCAGAACCTTTTCTTTATTGAAATATAATATTTTTTATCAATATGTGGAGTTGATGGTCTTCAAGGGGCAGAAATTAGGGGTGCTAATTATTTTTTACAATTAAAGGACAGTTTGTTTTTAGTAGTTCAGTCTCACTTACCAGTAGCAGTCCATAGTCCAGCCATATTCCAGCTTGCTTGCCAGACAATTCTCCCATCCAATGTGCTCCAGAATCTGTTGAAATACTGCTGACTGCTTCGTGCGTCATGGCGAATGGGATACTGATCCACTAAGCGACGAGAAATAAGCGAAGATTTAGAAAGAGAAGCGATCACCGAAACTACACAATAAGTGGGTGTGAGATAGGCGGGAACCCCGGGCGCGTTTGAAGGAATCCGAATCTCCTTGCCCCAAGTTGATATCTTTATTCTATTGTTATTTGTGGCTCACATTATCTTTGAGTCTCGCTGATTTGAGTAAATTCCTTGTAAACTAGCTTTAGGTAGCCATCAAGTATAAATGTGCAAAAGACATATAAAATTCTTTCAATTCGTGGATCTTTTATCTTACTTCGATGCTTTCCCCGTTTTCTCTACTTTACATCGTGATTTTCTTGTTTATTTATCCACAGAGTCAAAATTGCTGTAATGAATTAAACCCTTCTAGAAAAAGGGGGTCGTCTAATATGCCAAACATCAATTCGATCTGCGTTCAATGCATATGGATGAATAGTCAGTCTGTGGAGATATCAATACATGTACTAAATCCAATTTAATTAATTCAATTCGATAATACTACTCTCAACAGAAACTCTTACGGGTACACTTGAACACCATTTTTGTAGGTCGTTTAACATGGATTTAATGTCAATAACTCGTGCGCGTTTCAAGCAGTCAAAAATCCCTATGCTCATTACACGAACTGGGAAGCTATGTTGTAGGATATTTTGTGAAGTTTTTGGCGATTTTTGGGTATATTTGGGAAGAGATAATTTTTCTCAAAGGATTAGTTAAATTTGGGGAAATAGGAAATATTGAAGATTTAATGAAGGTTTAAAATTGGAATTTGAAGTTAGAAATTAGTAGACGGACATCAAACAATTCCCCAGGAGCAACCTGCAGTGCCCTTGAGAGGTGTCAACTGTCTGGGGGTGTCTCAAAACATTTTTCCCCCATTTCAACCCCTTCTTCAAACTCCTTAAAATTTCACTCAAATTCATTTGCACCCCCACCTTAAAGGGAACGTGCACTCTTACAAAAAATTGACGCTACACTGTAGACAATAACTAAAAGATTAAGTTTCAGATTTTGTTTTAAAATGTGGATATAGCATTTAAGTGTAAAAAAATAAATGGATATCATAATCGCCTTTTTCCCTTTCTAATTTCCCTGGCGCGGCCTTTTTGGATTTGATGACGTGCAATGGTTGCCCTATTGTTCAACACATAGGATGTTCTTCTTCATTTGCTTCCTGACAATAGCTGCAACCATTACACGTCATCAATTTGAAAGCGAAAAGAGGCGATGATTATATCGATTTTTTTTTACACTTTAATGTTATATCCGCGTTTCGAAATAAAATTTGGAAGCTTGTAATTATTTCCAACAATTTAGCGTGAATTTTTTGTAAGTGTGGAGGTTCCCTTTAAGATGTTATTAGTATTAAGATGTATTTTAAAAAAAAACAGTAAACACGTAACAAGGTTTGATGCTGCTCTGGTTTGAAGACTGATGAATGTAACTTTAAAAGTTACAATTCATCAGTCTTCAAACCAGAGTAGCTTCAAACCATGTCTGATTGTTCACCTGGTTGCTCTGTGAACTTGAACATACAGTGAACACGTTATGACAACTTTTGTTCAGTTTTTAGGTTATCATAGCACCAAAGTTGTCCGTTAGAAACACTGCTAATTGTATGTAGCGTTAAGTGATGTATCTCAAAAACGAGTCAGTCGGTGACCTCCATTTTTAAATATTGGGCAAATAAAGTTGACCTAGATTCCTTGGCAGCCGTGTTTTGGAATGTCACGCAAACGGTATTGAAAAATATTATCTACTGAATTGTTTCCTCTTCACATTATGGGCCGTGAAGAAGAGATGCGAGGGACCTTTGCCTTGTTCTTCTGTTCTTTTTTTAAATATTTTTAATCAATATGTGGGGAGAGCGTTGCATGACATCCCAGAAAACAAATATATTTGGGCACATAATGCATAGCCTAAACAAGCGAGCTCTTTGCACTGAACACAAAGTTAAGTTGGTTGCCTGTTCTTTCTAAGACTCACAACTTGCGGCTGTCTACGTGTTACTAAAACTCGTAAAAGCATAAACATTCCATATAGCTTTGCATACTAAAAAAAACTCTTGCTTCCATTATTTCGGTGTAACGATACAGACCGCTGATTCTACTCACCAGTCCTAGAAAGATGCAGCTGACCTGAATGACATCGGTGTAAGTTACAGAGTAGAGTCCGCCAATCAGAGTGTAGAACATAGCAATGCACGATGATGCGATAATAGAAGGAAAACGACCCAAGTTTAGCACGACGCTGATAGTGGCGCCCAGGGCAGCAAGAATGGCCGCTGACCAGAAAATATCACCCAACAAAGCAGGGATGTACAGCAGTCCACCCATGCGCGGACCATACTTTTCTTGGAAAGGGTCAATCATTGTAAAATACTCCCTTTTGCGCATGATTTTGGCAAAGCCAAATCCACCTAAAAAATGAAGTTTAAAGAAAGATATCGAGGCTCTTCACAAGGATATAATTACATGTTAACTTTCCAAAGATCAAATTTTACTGAATTGTAGATGAATTGTTGGTTGTTCGAAAGCCGATTAACCCTATCCAAGATTCAAACTTAACCAAGGAGTTTATTTCTCTATCCAGAAACGTTGTTCAACGCTGATATTCTGCAACATTTTAGAGGAAGAGGACATCAATCCTGAAAAGCGAAAAGCAGCACAAGGAAATTTCATCCCAAAGTTGGAAACTGCAACCGTAGATTGGAAACTGCAACCATAGTTTACACTAATCCTGATTAAGTTAATTGGCTTTCGAGCAATCGATCCCTGATACTTGAACTAGAAATTAGATGCTACTGTTGGGGCTTAAAAGGATTGAAAATATTTGAATGTGCACTTTACTTGTTCGATCTTTTTTTATGAACTGACAAGTTAACAAGTGGGAGTAATTAACTGTAGTACTTTGTGAAATTAATTTTGTCCATTAGTAGCAATTGATTGATGACGGTCATTAATGCAAGTGCGGCCGCAACACTGCTAGAACAGAGATCTGAAAAAAATTCAGGCTCTGAGCGGGATTCGAACCCACGACCTCTGCGATGCCGGTGCAGTGCTCTCCCAACTGAGCTATCAAAGCCACATGAGAGCGGTCGTATGCGGGTTAGCCTTTTATATGTGGACGTTATACTTGGCCCAAGTATAGTAAAGAATGAAATTAATTTTGTCCATTAGTAGCAATTGAGTGATGACGGTCATTAATGCAAGTGCGGCCGCAACACTGCTAGAACAGAGATCTGAAAAAAATTCAGGCTCTGAGCGGGATTCGAACCCACGACCTCTGCGATGCCGGTGCAGTGCTCTCCCAACTGAGCTATCAAAGCCACATGAGAGCGGTCGTATGCGGGTTAGCCCTTTATATGTGGACGTTATACTTGGCCCAAGTATAGTAAAGAATGAAATTAATTTTGTCCATTAGTAGCAATTGAGTGATGACGGTCATTAATGCAAGTGCGGCCGCAACACTGCTAGAACAGAGATCTGAAAAAAATTCAGGCTCTGAGCGGGATTCGAACCCACGACCTCTGCGATGCCGGTGCAGTGCTCTCCCAACTGAGCTATCAAAGCCACATGAGAGCGGTCGTATGCGGGTTAGCCCTTTATATGTGGACGTTATACTTGGCCCAAGTATAGTAAAGAATGAAATTAATTTTGTCCATTAGTAGCAATTGAGTGGTGACGGTCATTAATGCAAGTGCGGCCGCAACACTGCTAGAACAGAGATCTGAAAAAAATTCAGGCTCTGAGCGGGATTCGAACCCACGACCTCTGCGATGCCGGTGCAGTGCTCTCCCAACTGAGCTATCAAAGCCACATGAGAGCGGTCGTATGCGGGTTAGCTAACCCGCATACGACCGCTCTCATGTGGCTTTGATAGCTCAGTTGGGAGAGCACGGCACCGGCATCGCAGAGGTCGTGGGTTCGAATCCCACTCAGAGCCTGATTTTTTTTCAGGTTTCTGTTCTAGTAGTGTTGCGGCCGCACTTGCATTAATGACCGTCATGTAGTACTTTGTGTTTGTGTATACATATGAGCATATATGACACTGCTTTCATCTCATTTTCTCCAATAAATGCAAGTTTTCTGCGTCGTGTTAATTCCTTTAAATTCTATATTAGGCAAAACGTGTAGTAACTGTTGTGAAATGTGCGATGCCTCCGACGAAAAACCAATGTTGCGTCCAGCCAGGAACTAACCTCAGTTAATTCTTCAAAGTGGAATGTGAAGTAATGTTAAATGCTACATTAATTGTTAACTGAAGTTCAAGTTCTTCGTACGTGTAGATTATTAATTTATTTAAAATTGATGGCTCTCCTTATATTAACCCTCTGCTGACGGGTTTACCAAATATCGTTCCAAATGGGACGAGGCTTTGAAAATCTACAACTTTCTCAAATCCCGGACTATGGTTGAAATAAACCGTTTTTTTTTTGTTTTTTTGTTTTGTTTTGTTTGTTTGTTTGTTTTTTTGCCAAACAATCAGTTGTTTAGACTTTATCACCCCGTAAACTGACAAAAACTCCCAATTTTCATCGAATATGAGCATTTATTCTATTGCAAAAGTAAAAAACGCCCTCGGAGAGCACAAAAATTTCGCTACTTTGTCTTGAAGTTTTTAATACAAAAATTCCTCTTGAAGCGAAAAGTCTACATTTGCAGCAAACTTTGACTCCACTTCTTGCAATTCGTTCCACTTTTTCCTGCTAACTTCTTTAGCGCGACGTGGTTAACGCTATTTGATTTCAGTTGCTCTCACTGTCTGTGATTTTCACGTTTGTGACCCAAAGGAATTCTGGGATATTCTTACCGAACACCAGTATGGAAGACTGCTAATTTCCATTTCACATATTTTTTTAGAACCGTGTCGAACCACCCGGTCCTGCTGACAAAATATTGCATCGATTGCATTATTTACAAGCCAAAATTCGCCAAAATTGCCATGCAAGATCCCGAAATCCACTCACAAAATGGCTGAAGAGACAACTTCACTCCGTGAATTGTCATCACTCGCTCGAATAATTTGAGCGGCCCACTTCGTGTGAAATTGCTTCTCACCTCTGTTTTCTTTCAAAGGATTGCCTCTACCCATCAACCCAGCTTTATGATGCCAGGCAGGGGGCTTCTGAGGTGGAAAATGGCTCGAAAAACACACTTATAAATCAAATACCTACCGAATTGTTAACTGCAGTTGATCGCTTAAAACAAGCGACAGCTGGCGTGACATGCGTGGCAGGAAAGATAAGAGCCTGCGGTCTTCTGGACCAGCACAATCTCCGTGGCAACCCCTTATATAGGATAACTAGACCGATTTGACCTCCTACCCTCCAGAAATTGCAAAAACAAAAGACGTACAAAACGTCCGTCAACAAAGGGTTAAAATTGCTAAATTATAACCCTTACCTATCACCAGACTCATGGCATAGCCCCAGGGGGCTTGGGCCCAAACCAATCCAAGGTTCTTATCAAAAACAACTTCTGCTGTACCGTTGATGTAGCCACCACCAACCCATGTTGCTGTGAAAACAATTGATAATAAACATTTGTTTTATTATATTCAAAAATCACAAGCAATTTAACCAGCATCCGGGAGATATTCCGCAATCAGGCGTTATTGTTTCTTTTTTAACCCGCGAGGAGAAAAGAGAAAAAATCAAAGGGTTCTCTGAGCCAAGTCGTGAATGTGGTGTTAGAGTAGCTAGATGTTCGTGATGGTGGATAGACAAGAAATGGCCACAACCTTGACTGTGTTGCTTAGAATGAGATCTGTTAGAGTTAAGTGCTATAGCTGAAACATGGCTTGTTTCCTTCTCCTGGTGCAAAAAAAAATATGTCTGAATTTTCTGCAACATCTGGTTGCTTCAACAGTGTATCTGTAACCCATTCAACAACTACACAACAGTGGAAATGTTGTTTTGGCAATTCTTTATTTTATCTTTTGCAAATCCCCACTTATTGCGCGTCAGGGTTTTGAGAAAAATCACTCTACCCTTCATGGGTACTACGCATACAAACAACTTACAAACTTCCTAACTTTCTGGTAAGGCTCTATCGTGAGCGATAAAAATTGGAGATCTGGCTTACCTATTGACCGGCGTATTGGGTGGGCCGAACTGGAGAGAAGGGGAAGGTATTCTTACTTCTTAAAAATAGTATGACAAGAAGCAGCACGTCGCTATTCTTCATGCCAGACAGTCTCTTTACTTACCTGTCATAGTAAAGGTGCCGATAAATAGTCCGATACTTCTGCCAGCTAACATGGTTTCTTCTTGACTGTTCTTGCGGCGGCGGGCGGCCCATATACCGACAATTACGATAAGAAGATAAAATACCACAATAGCAATCACTCCAGGGACGTTGATGTCCGCCATATTGTCTGTTCAATTCGTCAGTTGGCAGAGTGTGACGACAGCCTAGAAATAAAATTAGTTTCAAGATCTTAGATGAAAAACGACCCAGCTGCTACTCGGCTAACAATCGATTATTTTTTTAATTTAATATTAATATTTTTTTTTGCAGCGCTTTTTTTATGCGGAAAACAACTTAGTTTACAACAGAAGCAACTGCTACCTGTTCTTTTTCAAATAAATTAGATCCAGAAGTTCGATTTGAAACACACTACACCTCCATGTGCCTTCTAGTTCCTTATGCAGAATCAACACTCCTTTTTCGTTGCTGCTGGTGGTACTGTGTTTCATGAGGCCCCCTCTCTTAAGCTCCCTGGCTCCACCCCCTCTCTCCATCGAGAACAGCCTCCCTTTCAAATGTGATTGAAATAAATAAGCCTTCTAAAGGGATTTGTAGACTGGAGATCTACGGTAACAAATACGCATTACTCCCTGGAAATAATCTGCCAATCAGCAAAAATCGACCATTAAAAGCAAAGGGAAAAAAAAAATGAAAAAATGAAAACAACGGGCGTAAATTACGAATTCTTCGAGTGTTCTTCCAACATCCCAAGTGGTTTATCAGCCTATAAACCATAGAAACTTGTGTCCTATTGCTTAAATATAATTCAGAAGACGCGCGAAATTTCCATGGGTTTACTCAGATGCCACGCACCTCTCAGTAACCTCTTATTTCATTGGTTCTTATTACCACGCAGCTCCATTATTTCAGGGCTAGGGTCCATTGTTTCTGTTGTTTGTTTATTGTTTTCTCAGCCAATCCTGTGAACTGTTCCGAGAGCTGCGTGGCGCCTCGGTTTACTAGTACAATAAACCATAGCTGGTTGACCAATCAGAATGCGCGAATTGACTTTGGTTAGTCAACTCGTGGGATATTCCACGGTATACCACTCGAAAGCGTTGCCGCATAACTAGTATGTAGAAAGCACTTTTGTATCGTAATGTAATTGCGGACTAAATAAAGAAAATGTTGAAAGGGGAAAATAGGTGATTTACTACAATGTTGAAAGGGGAAAATAGGTGATTTACTACACCAACAAGGTAATTTGTTGGTTTTGCATGAATTTGAACGAAAATTTCACATGAATATACCTTTCACAAAATATTACGGCGTAGTTCATGCTATCCTAGAAGATTGGAAGATGAAACTTACGTACCCTCTCCAAGCTGTCAGTAAATCAAATAGCTCTCCTAACACCCTTACCACCAGTTATATTTACTCCTGTCTTATAAAAAGGAGTTTTCCATATTCTCCGGCCTCTGAAAGCAAGATTCTTTGCCATGGATTTACTGGAAATAGCATGATCCAAAAGGTCTATCTCGTGCCGTTTACAGTTACCAAGGAGGTGATCATGAAAATAATAATGTTTTAATACAAAGTGATTTAGAATGTGTTTCGCACCCGTGCCATACTTTATCGTGACAACCAAACAGGAGACGCTATTTTCAAATTATGTAACGCCCTTGAGCAAAACCTTGTTCCAAACTGGTGGCTCCCAAAGACAAGTAAAAACATAGAATTATCCGCAAGCCACATCTTTACGGCTTGTACGACAAGACAAAACATTGGCAGGCACTAAATATTGCATTTTCTGCACAAGCCTCCGCGGAGATGAACCAAATTTACAAAGCTTTCTTAAGCTTACCCAGGAAAAACCTCAAATCCTTAAAGAGATCGCTGCAAAATTGTTATCGCAAATGGGCAGTTCTCCTTTACATGATTATGTACATTTGCTCTGTGGAGTTAACAATCTAAAGTTATCATATTGTTAAAAAGGAAAATATATATCTAAAACAAAACTCTGAAGAACAAAATCACTATGTAAGGGATTCTGTTACTGTAAGGGATGTCAGTTTAGTATACACGTAAGTTTGTCACCAATGGTAATTTTGTAAGTAGTCTTTAGCTTTCGTACTGTAATGTAGATAGCACCTTTGTATCGTAATACTGAGTGACCAAATAAACAAAGCAAAGAAAGGGGAAATAGGTGATTTACTAAACCAAAAAGGTTAATTTTTAGTTTTGTATGAATTTGAACCAAAGTTCCACATGAATGTACGAACCGTTCACAAAATATTACGGCCTAGTTAATGCTATCTCAAAAGATTGGGAAGCAAAACTTACGAACCCTATCCCGAGTGTTAAATCAAATAGCTCTCCTAACGCCCTTGCCACCAGTTATATTTACTCCTGTCTTCTAAAAGGAGTTTTCATTCCTCCGACTGGGAATATTATCCAAAAGGTCTATCTCATGCCATTTAAGCCTGGTTCACACTTGTGACATAAGTATAAGCGCAAGCGTAAACAGTAGCATAATGATGTTCACACTTGTGACATAAGCACAAGCGTAAGCATAAGCATAATGATGTTCACACTAGCGACTTACGCATGTGCAGTGCGAGTCACGTCGGTGGATAGACAAGATGGCGCTTATGCTTATTTCACACCGGTTCCCACTTGTGAAATAAGCATAAGCATAAGCACAAGAAAAAGGAAAATGTTTCTTTTTCTTATGCTTATGCTTATGCTTATTATACCTCAATGCACACTAGCGTTTTCTTATGCTTACGCTTACGCTTATGCTTGTGTCACAAGTGTGAACCAGACTTTACGGTTACCAAGGAGGTGAGCAAACTTTAAGCCACTTACTAACAACCTGTGCGACCAAACTCGGTTTTGGACCTTGTATCAAAACTCAGGATATTTCGAAGAAACAAGTGAAAACATAGAATTGTCTGCAAGCCAACCACTTAACGGCTGTAATGACAGGACAAAACATTGGCAGGTACTAAATACCGCATTTTCTGCACAAGCGTCCTCGGAGATGAACCAAATTTTCAAAGCTTTCTTAAGCTTATCCAGGAAAAGCTTCAAATTCTGAAAGTGATGTCAGTTTAGTATATACGTAAGTTTGTCACCAGTGGTAGTATTTTAGGTTGTCTTTAGCTATCGTACTGTAGTGTAGATAGCACTTTTGTATCGTCATGTAAATGACTAAAAAAAGCCGGAAAATAAAGAAAGCCAGGGGAAAAATCTGTGTAGACAAACCCAGTGAGGTCCAACAATAGGAAATCATGGATCTCCGTATTTTACATTGAAATACAGTCAGTTCGAGTTCAGGTTCAGGTTGTACTTCGACTTCTCAGCACGGGCCAAGGTTGTGGTGAAAACCCACCACCCGGCTTCTCCCGGCTCATTTCTGAAAATATAATCTCTACTTTTGAGAAGCGTTAATTCCAAAGACATGACACTTAAAGGTCCACAGGCCAACGAGACAAAAAAAATACAAGACCCACGAGACTAAATAATGATATAATAATAATAATAATAATAATAATAATAATAATTTTTAATGATAATAATAATTTTATTTAAAAATTTATCCAATATTTACAAAACAATAAATAATTGCAAAATTATTAAGTTACAAATCATGGGAAAACTGTATTAATCCTTTTTATTTTAAAAAAGCTTCCAAAAAATGTGTCAAAAGAAAACTAGGCTAAAAAGACTTCCTTTATAAAAAGTCTCAAACATCGTATTAGGTAATAAAATAAATAATGTCGACTACAAAAGTGCTCTTCTTGGCTCAGTATTCCTGGCTTTGGTTAGAGTTCCCCAGAAATAGCGTTCTCAAATTCCTTAACAAATATTAGCATGCCATTTTTCAATATCCAAATCAATGTCCGACAACTGTAAATGAACTCTCCTGGAAAATCGCGCGCCTCTTAAGCAAAGTAATGCTGATCTTAGCAGCGCAAGGGACACTTTGCAATCCATGTCATGATAGTCGCATATTAATAATAATAATAATAATAATAATAATATAAAAATAATAAAATAATAATAATAATATACAAATATACCGCTATATATTTCTCTTTGTGACATTCACAACTATGAACAAAAGCAATTTTATATGAACTCTATCTTAACCATATGGTTGTTCCATCATTTTAATATCCCTGTGTTCAATTCACTTTTCAGTTGAAATTGTTATTTTATCCAGGAAAAGTCCATGTTCTAATAAATGAAGGATACATGTAAATATATTTTTTATCATACCTTCTGTAATTACTGTAAATGTTTTGAAGTAGAAATAAAGTCTGTGATTATTATAATAATAATTATAATAATAATAATAATAATAATAATATATAAATAAAAATTTTATTTAACAATTCATCCAATATTTACAAAACAATAAATAATTGTAATAATAATAATAACTAAGGAAAGTTTAGTTATAGAAAACTTGGCAAAGTCAAACTCTGGTAGACAGAGAAAGTGAGTTTGAGCACAGCAAACAACTATTCAAGGATTCAGGATTACACTTTTGGGCGCAAAAGAGTGGATTTGAAGGATTTTGGTACCACAAGGGTTAATCTGAATTTAATAAGTCCACTTTAGATATCTGACCGGATGGAGCAGCCGCAACTGTCAATTAAGCGCGTGCTTCATGCAACACATTTTATTTCACTTTGTAAAATTCATTAATAATTCATAAGACTAACGACCAATCTACGGGTAGTATTTGAGTCACATGTATACCTCTCTAAACCCCAATAAAAATCATTAACTTTCATAAAAGTGTCCTGCTCCGCTAATTAGTATGCATTACCTTTGATACAGATCTCTACTGATTAACATTACAAACACGACAAACACAATCTATTGTTTCATTTCACAAGTAACATCAAATATTCGCGTCCGACCTTTATGGGCTTTAAAACGGCTCGCCTGAGGCTCGCCGTTTTAAATGCCCATAAAGGTCTCCCGCTCATATTTTATGTATTACGTAACAATGAGACAAAAATTGCCAATTGTCCACTATTTATTGTTATTATCTTGAGGTGTCCAGTCTTAATAAGCTTTCAGCTTCTACTAGGTTCCCTCGCTACATCTCTGTTAGTTTTGTGACTACTGTATGTATCTTCTGGGATGTTTTTATGTAGCCAAATAAATAATAAATGAATAATACATAATTATTCTTAATAAGATGACTTGTCAACTCAAAGTCCATCTCGAGGTACAACATGAGCTGTAACTCAACTAGAGCTCGCAACTGACAGACTAGAACGCCATTACTCCAGTACTAGTTGTTGTCCGGCTAAAGTGCTCAATTTCTCAATTAAACTGATAACAGCTAATGAAATAATCCTTGGGCAAATGTTCGGTATCGGAGTCAGTATGAATTCGATTTAATTTACTTGGTTTTAAACTTCACCTTAGCTACAGCTTGGTAAAGAACATTTACTTAGTTAGTAAGTCAATCCGACCAGATTTGTTATCGAGGACAACCAAACATAGTATCTCTACCTTAATCATACACCTCAGAAATTATGCCTGATAAATTTTGGAGAGAATTTTCATCAAAGTTTGCTATTTACTTTCATTTTTCACAATATTTTTTGACACTTAAAGGACAACCCAAAAAGATTTGTCACTTATATAAAATACATATATGAGTATGTCAAAAAGTAATTTCAAAAAAATATCGAAAAAAGAGAAGCCAAATGAGATTAAACCGGCGCCAAATAAGGTGGTTTATAATCTCGACAACCTTGATGAAACGTATTGTGATCAGAAAGATTTGTCTAACGTAATTATAATGAGAAAAGAAACAAAAAGAGAAAAGTCAAATGTGTGTAAACCGGTGCCAAATAAGGTGGTTTATAATCGCAAAAAATTATTGAAACTGAAGAGACCTAAGGTGGATGTAATGAAGACAAATAGTGGTTTTAATCTTGAAAACCTATTTTATGATGACCCATTTCCAGATCGGCCAAAAAGAATCAAACCTTTCAAGAACACAATTAAGAAAGCAATGAAAAAAGTGTCGACAAAGGACAAACGAATCGAGAAAAAATCAAATAGTATCGATAGAAGGTATCAAACTCTGATGTCAAACAGTAAATCATTAGAATTAAAAAGTAATGATCCATTCAAGAAAACAATAAAGAAGGTGTCGATAAAAGATGAATACATAAATAAACATTCATCCAAAATCGATAAAATGTACAAAAATCTAATGTCTAACCGAACAAAAAGTAATGATCCTTTCAAGAAAACAATGAGAGAGGTGTCAACAAAGGATAAACAAATTGAGAAAAAATCAAATAGTATCGACAGAAAATACCAAAACTAATGTCCGATGAAACAAAGATAAATGAATACCGTTAATATATAATACGTTAGATTATTTTCGTAAGGATGAAATGAAAATGAGTAAAAACAAAAAAAGAACCGAAATGAGTTTCATCAAATTGTTTGAAAAAAGACTCAGTAAGATTTCGGGTAAGAGAGAATTGGTTTCTATGATTCTTGATGTCGAAGTAAATGTCCCATTTTTAAGATCATCGGATAAAAATGTGGATGAATTCAATATTTCACGAAAGAAAGTGATAAAAACAAAACGGTTTCACAACTTTGTAACAAAAAGTTATGGTCCATTCACTGTTGAAAAACCTAAACGTATGAACAATGATGACGTTTACAAACTTGCAATGTATGTATTATTGAGAAACAAATTCAATGTATTATCGGGTGAGTACGTAACGGCAATTGGTTGCAAGATAATAAAACTTGATAATAAACAAAACAAACAACAAAAGATGGGTAATTTAAAACTTGAATCATATTTATTAAACAAACAACGACCCATTAAGAGCCATGGAGTGAATACTTGTGTTGTTGACTATGTATGGGATCAAGTACAGGGAAAACGAGGGTTTAAAACATACACTTATGACAAGTTGAAGAATGAAATTTACGAATTTGTTCCTGAAGGTGATATGATAAATACTGAAGAGTTGATTAATTGGGCAAAAGAATGCCACAATAATGTTTCAATTCATGCATTTGATGCAAGGTACAAAACATTCATTGCACATGTCATAACTAATGCTCGTACAGATGTTGTTTTAGTGTATATCGTTAAAGATTATCATTGCCATCCTATCACAGATGAAAAACTCAAAATTGTTGCATCAAAAGCGAACCAAGGTGGCTGTCACGATTTATTGCGGCATATGACAGAACTAAAATGGACAAGAAGACATGAAAACGTAACAAAAATTGACTACGTCGACGAGATATGTAATTTTGAAAAAGAGAATCATATTGTTATCCTCCCTGAAAATGCTAAAATGAAAGAAGCCATTGATTTGTATAGCAGGAGTAATAATTATTACATTGAATACTTGCATTGGAACAATAATGGTATTCTCGATGGTTTCATTGATCACAAAAAGAACATGTACCTCCTGAATGAAGAATATGATACGAGAAAAACTATCTGCGACAAACTATTTGAAATATATAAAACACATGACTTCGAATGGACAACCCAAAGCTACACAAGTATCGCAACAAGTTTATTCAAACAATTAAACGGTCATATTCCTGAATCATCTTATAATACAAAAACACGACAAATGTTAGATGAATACTATCCAAGAGCTTTGCAATGGTGTTCAATAGATTATAACCCAGAAGACGTTGTTAGCATTGATATTGCCAAATGTTACCCAAGCATCTTATTAAACAATAATCACGAGATTCCCATTTACAGTATTCATGATGTTATTGAACCATTCAAATGCAAAAGCGAACTCAATCAATGTGGTGAATTTTATATCAACGAAACAATAATAAACTTTTACAGCAACCCCATTAAAATAGAAGCCGGTTTTTACAGCTCTTATCTAATATCTTACCTTGTCGATTTCTTGTACATGCCAATAAGTCAAATCAAACATAAAATAGTAACAAAGAAAGCTCTCAAACCAGACACGTTTAAGGAGTTCATCAAATACATATTCGACAACTTTCCAGAAGGTGAAGCAAAAAAATTAGCAGACAGTTTCATTGGAGAACTTGGACGAAAATATGATAAAACAAATCATGGGTTTACATGTACAGAATATGATACAGCAATGTGTTTTTCGACGTCTGCAATGGCTGAAGGCAAAAATGTCACAGTCGATCATCACAATGATATTTATCTCATTCGAGAACTAACAGTGGATCGTATATTTTCAGACAATACAAGTATCAACAGATTTGTCATTTCTGAAGCCATATTAAAATGTCTGCAACTTATTGACGCGTGTCATGGCAAAGACAGTATTTTATATGGTTACAATACAGATGGCATCTACATTACAAACCCGAAAACGTCATTCCGAAATAAGAAAGATGTAAAATTTAACACAAATAAAATTGGCAGAACGTACGTTACAGACTGTGAATTGGCTTACTTTGAAAAACATTACAGAGAAAACATGAGTATAACAGATTATGAAGTGAAAAGTGGAAAAGGATGTATTTTCAATGGCCAAGCAGGTTCAGGAAAAACAACAAAACTTTGTAAGATGGTTCAGGAAGCAAAAACTCCACTTGTTTTATCATTTACTAATAAACCAATTGAGAATGTGAAAGGCAAATTAATCGGAATGGGATTTGATAAAGGGGAGGCCAAAAACATTTGCCATACATTTGATAGTTACTTCTGTGAATGGAACGGAAGAGATATCAGCACTCTTAAAAACAAGACAATCTTCATCGAAGAATTTAGCATGGTACCAAACAAGTGGATGACGTTGATTTATAAAGCCTTTACAATGTTCGATATCACCGTGTACATGTTCGGAGACCCAAACCAATGTGAGCCTGTTGAAGGTGGAAGTCAAATTAATTACAACTATTTGTACTCAAAAGTAGAACAACCAAGTTAGAGTACATTCATTTGAATAACAAGGAAGTAAACAGGAGGTACATCAATAGAAAGCAACCGACGTTAGAGTTAGTCAATAGCAAATTCAATAGTTTGTTCAAGAATGGAAAAATATACAAAATAACATTCGATAATAAAAT
Organism: Pachyseris speciosa; assembly: GCA_016490735.1. Classification (NCBI taxonomy): domain Eukaryota; kingdom Metazoa; phylum Cnidaria; class Anthozoa; order Scleractinia; family Pachyseridae; genus Pachyseris; species Pachyseris speciosa. Next base: position 361,224 of record JAEMWC010000791.1, read on the forward strand.
GATATATGTTGGATCAACGTGTGAGGAACTGAAGACAAGAATCAAAAGGCATCTGTTAGACAATAAAAGCCAAGTTTACAAATACAAACACAGAAACCCCAAAATAGAATTAATTGTAAATGCGCCAAGCAAGGACAAAAAGAGTTTAGAAAAAGTTGAAAAAGCGTACATTCAAGAATATGCTGAAAAGTATGGTAAAAAAATTATTGAACATTAAAGCAAATCCAATGAAAACCAAAAAAATAGAATACAAAGTAACAATTGAAAATCAAAAACAACTCGAGGAAAGAATAGCCAAACTTGAAAACAAATTAACTATCAAAGACGATACGAGAAACAGTAATTGGTTCTTCGATAGTATTGTCGATGGAACAAGATACAGAACAATGTCCAGATATGGTAAAAAACCAAAAGACGAAGCATTGGAACAGATTAAAGATAAAAAACGAGAATTAATTAACAAATTGACCGTTTACTTCGAGTAAATTATTGTTCTTTATTATTTTAAGAGATTTAATATAACCTATTAGTATATGAGTGAAATTGAAATTAAGAAATGTGTTTATTCTGTTCATCCTATTTATGATCTGTATGCCTCAGACGAGGATGGAAATGTGATTAATATTAATACGAAAGTACCTCGTAAAGGTACAGGAAATAATTGTGGTTATATGTTATGCATGGTGAAAAAGTATGGTGGAAAACAAAAATCATATAGTGTTCATCGATTTGTCTGGGAATGCCACAATGGTATTATTCCTGAAGGAAAAGTCATCAACCATATCAACAATGACAAAGAGGACAATCGTTTATGTAATTTACAGCTTCTTACGCCACAAGAAAACAGCAAGAAATCGGCAAAAGGTCGTGAATTTCGTAAAAATAAAAAGTGTGTGAAAGCAACAAACATCACCACAAAAAAAGTATTATACTTTGATAGTATGAATGCCGTTCGACAACATCTTCAAATTAATATCGGTACTATTAAAAGGGTTTGTGAAAATATTTGTAAATCAAGTGTTTCAAAAAAGGACGGTCAAAATTATACATTCGAGTACGTCAAAAAAGAGGATTTGCCTGATAATTATTTGAAATCAGCAAATAAAAGACCACGAAAAGTATCGGACGAGGATAAAAAGAAACACCAATTGGAAGCTGTTAAAAGGTGGCAAAACAAGGAGTACAAATGTTTGAAATGTGAAAAAACAATGAAAAACGGCAATAGACGGTATCATAACAAAAAATGCAAGTAGCCAGAAACAATGTTATTTTTGGCTACCAAATAGCAAACAGTAAATATTATACTGAAACGGTTAATTATATATATATATATATAATATATATATATATATATATATATATATATATATATGTTAGATAATTATTTCACATATCCTTTAAATCCCTGAATGGGATCCAACTATTGAAATCATCACTATATCCCTTCCATTTCACTAAAGCTTGTTTCTTCTTGTAATCCCTCCGAATGACTTTATCAATACGGAAAACATTCTGTTTAGCTTTTAATAATTCAGGTTCATAAAAACTCCCTTCAATATCTTCACCTCTTAGATCCTTTATTTTGTATGTGATTGGATTAGTGTATTGAATCTTATCTATTGGAAATAATTCTTCGGTCCAGTTTGGAGTATAACCTTTATCAAAAGTTTTTCTTTTGTATTTACTAATTCGAACCTTATCACCTACTTTAAATTTTGGTTTATGTTGTAATGTTTCCATTTCACCATATAAATTAAAATACACTATTCCTTCATTCCTTTTCTTTGAAGCCTCTGTGGGTGTCATCTTTATGCTTGAATGTTTTGTATTATTGTATTGTTTTAATATTTTAGGTAACATATCGAGATACATTGTATTGCCTTGAATTGTGAACTGCTTCCACATTTTGGATTTCATTGTTCGATTCCACCTTTCAACCACTGAGGACTTTTCTTCATTCTCGGTGGAGTACATATGTATCTCATTTTTCTCTAGAAAGTCCTTCAAGTGTTTGTTATAGAACTCTGTCCCTTTATCGACCCATAGCTATTGTGGGCTTCTGCCTTCCGTGAATATTGTTTGAAATGCTTCAGTTACAGTTTCACCCCTTTTATCCTTCAGAGGAACAATCCAACCATATTTACTGAAAACATCGATAACCATCAAAAGATATTTATAACCTTTATTCCATTTGCTGAATTTTTGTATTTCAACAAGATCAGCAGCCCATATTTCATCAATTTTATTTACAATCACACGCCGTCGAGTAAAGTTGCGTTTTATGGTTTTATGCAATTCATCTGCTAATTTTTCTGGCCAGTTTTCTTCACTCGACGGCTTTTTCCGTTTTTTGGAACACCAAGACCTAGTTTCTCATTTGTTGCAATTGCATTACGAGCCAACGTATGTCCCCATTGTCTATCTTTCCATGGAATGGCATCGAGAGAAGCAACCATTTTTCGGTCTGCTTTATTCTTACACTTTTTATCATCTTTACAAATGGAGTAATCAGCATCATGTTGCATGGCAACGGCATCTGTTTTTCCTGTTGGCTGTTGATAAATTTCAAGTATCTCACCAGTTCTTGGGTTGTATTTAAGCTGCTCATCAAGAGGATTGTATGGACCCGTGTAATTATGGCCTGGCAAAGTCCAACCTGTTTTTGGTTTAGGAAGCTTACCAATAGCTTTATGAATATCAATAGCACCACTAAATCCTGGAAACGTAAAATTTGGTTTTTCTGCCCATCCCATCTTTTTCACAAAGCTTGTGTAGGAACCTTTGTAACGTTTTGCTTTAGCCAATTTGTATTGCTCTTTGTAATACTTGATGCGCTCTTTAATGTCTGTAATTTCTTTTTTCTTCGGTGTTTTGAATAAATTAGGATCTGTCAATAATTCGAAGCCTTTTTTATAATCTACTTGCCACGGAGACCCTGCTACACCCGATTTTAACAAACTGTCAATTAACCCACTGCCATAATCCAATCCTTTAATATCGGTGTTATGCAATTGTTTTCCGTCTTTTCGTTTTGGTCTAATTTTTGTTGATAATTGTACCAAACCCTCTTTACCAACTTTACTTATAATTGGTTTAGCTTTATCGAGAGCATAATCAATAGCTTTCTGCTGTAGCTTCGGGTCTCTTAATGCTTCAGATGCATAATAACGACCTGCTTGCAATGCCTTTTTTCCAATCACTGGAGCTAATTCAAAACCGAGATCCAAAGCTCCTGTCAATAATGTTGATCCAATGCCCGACCCTTTATTTATTCCTAACAATAGATCTTCAAATGATTTGTCTTGATTAACAAATTTAGTTTTAGTTATGCCACATTCAGCACAAACACATTTAAGCATAGTTCGACCATTTTTAGTCATTACAAACCGTTCACTTCCAGGTACACATTCAGTGACTTTCTTCTGTTTAATACAATATGATTTTACCATTATATAAGTGAGTTAGATTGTTTTACTAAGCCTAATTAAAATTCTGTAGCAATAATATCAACAATTGTAGTCAATAAATTGCCTCCAACCTGATTTGTAATATTTGTCTTTGACAACTTAATGTCTATTCCTTTATTTAATTCCCTGTGTTTTTCCAATCTTTTTTTTTTACTGTTTTTGGAACATACAAAGTGTCAAAACCATTAAGAGAATCACTTAATAATCTTAAAACAATGGTTTCCTTTTCGTTATAAGCAATTGCAAGATTCCTCTTTTGGTCATCTGACAAATTTACACTAATTTCATGAAGTTTAGTCATTATATATATGTTATATATTTTTTTAATATGTTAGCAGTAATTGACCTTCTTCATTCTCAATAATATCATCAATTGTGAATGATATATGAAATGAATCATATATGAACTGCGGAAATGAAATCAAATGAAGAATGATCCTCGCAGTTGTGAACGCAATTTATGCAATTGCGAAAAGAAGCCTGAAAAAAATTCAGGACTTCAACGGGGTTTGAACCCGTGACCTCGCGATTACCGGTGCGATGCTCTAACCAACTGAGCTATGAAGCCACTGACGTTGGGAGCAGGTCAATTGTGGGTTCATATGTTCCCGTGAAAGAAATGAGTGTGGATGATATATGAAATGAATCATATGAACTGCGGAAATGAAATCAAATGAAGAATGATCCTCGCAGTTGTGAACGCAATTTATGCAATTGCGAAAAGAAGCCTGAAAAAAATTCAGGAATTCAACGGGGTTCGAACCCGTGACCTCGCGATTACCGGTGCGATGCTCTAACCAACTTAGCTATGAAGCCACTGACGTTGGGAGCAGGTCAATTGTGGGTTCATATGTTCCCGTGAAAGAAATGAGTGTGAATGATATATGAAATGAATCATATATGAACTTCATTTGATTTCATTTGATTTCATTTCCGCAGTTCATATATGATTTCATTTCCGCAGTTCATATATGATTCATTTCATATATCATTCACACTCATTTCTTTCACGGGAACATATGAACCCACAATTGACCTGCTCCCAACGTCAGTGGCTTCATAGCTCAGTTGGTTAGAGCATCGCACCGGTAATCGCGAGGTCACGGGTTCAAACCCCGTTGAAGTCCTGACTTTTTTTTCAGGCTTCTTTTCGCAATTGCATAAATTGCGTTCACAATTGCGAGGATCATTCTTCATTTGATTTATATCATCAATTGAAAAAATTTTGACATCCAGTCCCCTCAATAATTTCCTATGTTCTTCCAATCTTGTTTTTGTTATTGCTAGAACGTGTAAAATGTCATTACCATTAAGAGAGTTTTTTAAAAGTCTTAAGACAATAGTTTTCCTTTTATTATAAGCAATCTCAAGTCTAATCTTCTGATTTTCAGATAGTTTTACATTGATTTTACAAAGTTGAGACATTTTATATAAGTGAATTATATATTTTCGAAGTAGTCTATGATGAATCTGTGATTGACACTCGCATCTGTTGAACTGAATTTGGAATTATGTGTTGTATTTAGAATTGATTTGCCTTGTTGTCTCTCGAGGAGATAGTACAAACACCAATATCCACATAACATAGAATCACGTTCTTGTATCTCATCTCCAGAGTATACGAGTTGTTTTCTACTTGTAGCCATATATGTTTGAATTTCTGTTGGCATCATCAAACCGAATGAGTCGAAGTATTCACAATACGTGTCAATATTCCGATAACAGACCCAACGAGTGCCAGGTCCAATTTTGCTGTCAAGATTGACTATCCCACATTCTTTTCTGATTTGTTTCGGTAAAGCGTCCCGACTAAAGACTCCTCTAAAATGTTTGATGTCAAGTTTTTTTACCCAATTCAATAAATCAAAGCTGGATAATGGTTTATTTATGAATTTTAGAGTATTGTCCCTAATATAGAGATTGAATTGAAGGGACTGTTTTTGCCCAACAGAATTCCTTTTCCTTTTGTTTTTGTTTTCTTTCATTCCAAAACCAATTGGGTTGTTTTCGTTCCATGTACCTACAACAGGCGGTGATTGATAATATGCTCCTCCATCTTTTTTCACAACCATGGCATCTGGAACATGAACAGGTAATGATCGTCTCGGACGGCTTCTTTCAACGTGTAAACCCTTTCCCGTAAAAGCTTTCATAAGCAGGGGAATTCCAATACTCGCCAATATTGTTCCAAAACCGGCGCCAGTCTGAGTTTTTGTTGGATTGATAATAAGTTGTCCACCGGACTGCATAGCATTAATGATATCCTCTTTCTGCTTCTTTGTCAACATATTTTTGTAAGCTATCAACTGATTGATCTTGCTTTGAGGTATAAGAAAACCTCCCTTTTGTTTCTTCCCAAACAGTTTATCAATTCCAAGACTTCCAAGAGCTGAAAGAGCACCTGTTGCCAATGCTGGAGCTGCTTTAGTTCGAAGAGAAAAAAGACTTGTCCAAAGAGAACCACCATGTACTACAGCTTTTCTGATCTGTGTTTTTGATATATTGATGTCTGATCCTTTGTTCATATTTTTGGCTTTAATCAGTTTGTTGATTTGCGTCTTCGTCAACATAAGTTGATCATTACCGAATAATTCTTTATTTGATAATCTAATTGTTACAGCTGAATTTGTTCTGAATGCTTTTGCAAGCTTTTCTTTCTGACCCGGAGAAAGTGTCACTCCATGAGGATGATAAGTTGTCATATAATATATAATTAGATTAAATTGTATTTATTTACATTGATCTCAGGATTAATTTTCCATCAGTCTTTCTCATCTCAACATCCTGTTCATAAAGGACTAATGCGTACACACTATAGTCTGCCTTTGTTCCACCACTCAAAGTGTATTTGAAAGTTAGTTTCGTCATCCCATCTCGTATATACTGTTTCTGTTTTGTTAGGTCGAAATAAGTAAAAGGGAATATGGAACCGAAGTTACCCCTGTTTAGAAGAGTGTCGTCACTAAAATCGTTGATGCCTTGGACATACTTCAAGACATCTCTGAAAACTCTTGATGGTTCCGTTGATGGTTTATAGTGAACCTCTGGGTAATCAATTCCATTGCCAACCTCAAGATGACAACTTGTCATTGTTCGGTTATTTGCAACTGAAAATGTGTTATACAAGAATTTATTGGTTGTCTGAGATTCATCATTCGCGTCGTTGTTTATGAAAACAAATACATGCCTCGGTTTGTTTATTCCTGTTGAGATACGGAAATTAGCTGTCTGTTGTCTTGTTGAGTTACCTCTCTCAACCATTTCTCTTGTATCGAGATATTTGCTCATGTATAATGACTTTCCATCTGCATTGAAAATAATACGAGGGACAATTAATTGAAATTTGGTTAGTAGAACACGACAATTATCTGCAGCTTGCCAAATTAAATTAGCATCACTTTCAAGTGTTAGGTTCAACTCTATTTTCGAGTTAAGCAAACGTTCATTCCAAAGGCTCTTGAAAAATCCATATCTATTCAATGGTATTTCTGCATTTACAGTACCATTAGCACCATTCAACAATAGTTTACGAGATGCAAATCCTTTATTATAGTTGGCTTGAGCCACTCTATCTTCTGCGTGTCTGTTTGTGTCAAGATAGAAAAACTCATTTGTCCCTTGAGAGGAAGCTTAACCCTTGGAATACTGAAGCAAATTTTTGATATTTGTCGCTTGGTTAGCATCTCTACATTCATAAACATCAACACCATTCATTTTAACATTTATGTTATTGATAAGAGAGAGAGTGGAATTTACCATACCGTTTCGATCATCAGCAGCTATATCAGCTCCATCTGCAAGCTTCTTTACAATGAAATCAACATTTAAACGAGCATTGAACCAATCGAATGGTGTAGTTTCTCCGCTGTTATCAACAACGAAACGATAACCAGTTTTCTTCTGATGAGCATTGTTTGCAACTGCAGAAATCAATGCCGTCTCGAGTTCAAAGACAATATCTTCATAACGCTCAATATATTTTGATTCTCGATAGTTTGTCATATACAATTAGGCTAGATTAAGTTTTATTTCTTTCTTAGTCTTCCACCTGAGAGAAGCTGACTCAGTCTTTCATTCACTTCATAATCAGATAATGTTTTAGGTTTAGGTTTTTCTTTTCTTTTGCTTAAAAGTTCAATTATTTTGTCACCAACCTTTTTACCAGCATAATCGCCAATTGTTGAAGCTGTTTTTTTCCATCTGTTTTGATAATGTCCGTCAGACCTTCGCCATGTTGTTCCTCACTATATTTTTTATACTCAAATCGTTTCATATACTATTTGGTTTTATAATTCCGTTCCGCGTAAAACGATTTCTATATACCAATCTATACCATTCAAATGAACTGGAGCTCCAGAAGAATCTGTTACATAAAAATGTATTGAACTGATTGTATGGGTTGAAACTGGATTATATGAAAGAAAACGAGGTTTGTAAGTGAAGGGTAAAGATCTGACTAGATTGCTAACTGGAATAACAGCAATAGTACTAGTGCTATTCCCGTCAACGATACTGTCTATTACTTTGTCGCAGTTAATATAAATTTCATCTACCCCTCTTGTGATATCAGGAAGATTTGTTCCATACTGTGTTTCTGTAACTATTTTTGACTCAAAACCGATCAGTTTTCTGAATTCAAGATTTCTCAAATCCACTCGATAATTTTCATCAAGTTCAATCAAAATACGATATGTTGATAAAACGAAAAACATATTGACACCATACTTCTTTTTGGCATCATCAGGATCATCAACAACCAAATGTCCATTTTTTTCTCATATACTCATGAATGTAACTATTGATATCATCATATGAATACATACCATCAACAAAAGTTATTGTTTCCCAGTTTACACCTTTGTCGTGACTGTATTTTATTTGATTGTTTCCAAAAGATTGTCTGATATTGTACCAACTGTATGTCATATTAATAGTTTTTACAGCAATTTCGTATTTCATTTCGTTTGACAACTTGAGAGGCCTATTGACTCTCTTTGTGAAATCGTGACTATAACTAACACCAACTTTGTCTCTGTTTTTACTGTTGAATCGCAATGAGATTTCTGTCATATACTGTTAGAGTAGATATTTTATTATTATCTCATTTAGCTGTTTATCATCGATGATATTCAATCTTTTTAATACGTGTAATATCTTCACAAATTCGTCTCTAACATCTGTACTATTATTCCCAGCATAAATAGACCCTCCAAGCAGTTGGAGTCGTGAAAGCAAGTCTCCCACATCATTATAATAAACAACACCAGCTCCAATTTTCATTCCTTGCCCCGTTGTGTATTTGAAAGAAGCCAGTACATCTGTAACCGTTTCTCTATATTTCTTCAAAGTTTGTAACTCTCGATCATAAGAATGTTCTTCTTCTAGCGTTTTTACGTGTGCTTTTTTACTTCCAAGCCTTCTAGCGATTTCTCCAGCTTTTTTCTTTTCTTCAAGAGGTTTTTGTGGATTGACTTGAGTCAAATCGTTTGGTTTCAAAAGCTTGTGATTTTTTAATATAATTCTGTCATCTTTATTGAAATTGTTATCGATCGCTAATATGGTGGTTTTCCCATCCTCATCTTTTGGTGCTTCAATGGCTTTAGGAAGTTCCGAATCCATTATAATTGCTCTGCGATTCGTTTCTATAACATCATCAAGACCTTGTGTTGAAGCTAGTTGGTTTTTTTTCAACTGTTCAATGACTTCATCCTGTGTTTTGTCAATGCTTTCTTTAACACTCTTCTGAACATCAATAGAAGGTTTTAATAATTCTGATGTTTCATCATATAGATCCTGTTTTTTGTTTTCATAAGTCTTTAAAACCTCACGAACCTCTCTCGTCTTATTTCCAGCTTCAATTCCACTTTGTAGAAGCTTTTTCATTCTCTCTATATCCATACAGTTATGTTAGATAAAGGACGTTTTTAATCCAACGCAATTATATATGGAAATACCTAACTATGACAGTGGTGAGGATTCAAATAAATGTTTCAAACAATTGTATCCGTATTTGCCGAAAGATATATTCAGGATGCTTCTCGCTGGAAATTCAGGATCTGGCAAAACCAATTTGTTGAGTCATATTTTACTCAAACCATTGGTCTATTACGATCAAATCCACTTATACGCCAAAAATCTGGACCAAGACAAATATCAGACTTTGATGAAAGAAATGGATGGGATAAGCAAACAAGTCGGTTATCCTGTTTTAATATGCAGTCAAGATGAAATTTTACCCGTTGAACAACTACAAAACACTGATATTCAGAGATTGGTTATATTTGATGATTTTGTGTGTGAAAAAAACAGAAGCCTCTCATAGACTATTTCATTCAAGGACGACATAAAAACTGCTCAGTGATATATCTCACTCAATCCTTTTACGGGTGCCCAAAACCGATCAGAATAAATTGTAGCCATTTTTGTCTTTATGACTTCCCATCATCAAGAGAAAGAAACTTAATATCCCAGGAACTTGGAATTGATAAGGATAAGTATATTGAAGCAACTAAAAAACCGTATTCTTTCTGTTATGTTGACAAGCCAATGAAAACAGTAAAGAGAAACTTTTATGGTGTTATCTAATCTAATATTATATGGGTATATTCAACTTTTTACCTGATCGCGATCACATCGGTCATAAAGGAATAGGTGAAAGAGGTCCAAAAGGAGCTGATGGAGTTGGATTCAAATTAACTGATGATGGCAATTATGATATCGATAACAAGAAATTGACTAATGTTGGAGAACCACAATCAAACAAAGATGCTGCCACAAAAAAATACGTAGATGATAATCTGACGGGTGGCATACATTCAGCCTTTGTTAAGAAAGATGGAAGTATTGCAATGACTGTGCTCTCAATCTTGGTAATAACAAAGTGATAAATGTTGCAACTCCAACAAATGATAAAGACAGTGCGAATAAATCTTATGTTGATGATGAAAACGTCAAGCAGGACATCGCCATTAATGATAAAACAAGTCGAAGTTATGTTGATTCCAACTTTGTGAAGAAAGATGGTTCAGTTATCATGACTGGTTCTCTCAATTTTGGCAATAATAAAATAACAAATGTTGCAACACCAACAACAAATCAAGACGCTGCCACAAAAGAATACGTAGATCATAATATAACGGGTGGTCAGCATTCAGCCTTTGTTAAGAAAGATGGAACTGTTGCAATGACTGGCAACCTTGACATGGGGCGAAACCTTATCACCAACATGGTTTACGCAAAGAATGACCTCGATGCTACGAACAAAAGCTATGTCGACTCTGAAATCGCGAGTTGTTTGAAACGGGACGGAACTGACCCGGCGCTGGGCGATCTGAACATGGCAGGATACGCAATTGAGGATTTGAAAGACGCTGATAACAGCACGCCAGCTGAAAACGCCGTTAACAAAACATATGTTGACCATGGCTTACAAACCAAATTCGATGCGATTGCTCAAAAAGACCTAAACATGAACAACAATGCCATTATTGATCTTGCTCCACCCGTCAACGCAGACGACGCGGCTACAAAAAGATATACTGAAGAGTATTTTCTTCGACGAGACGGTTCGACTGCAATGTATGGTGATCTGTCAATGTCCAACTACAAAATTGAAAATGTTGGAGCACCAGCCGCTGACAAAGATGTTGCCAACAAAATTTATGTTGACCAAGCCCCTTTTCTAAAAACTGCTGGCGGGAAAATGACGGGCGACATTGACATGAACAACAACACGCTTGCAAACTTGAAAGACCCTGTGGAGGCAAGCAGTGGGGCAACCAAAAAATATGTTGACGAAACCCACGTTGAAGCTACAGGGACAGGTAAGCAAGAAAACCCCTTTAAATATCTCATGGAAAACGTTAACGAATCTTCTGCTGAAAATAACATAACTGTGCATTCCATTTCAACCTTTTCAGCCTCTCCTCACCAAATAAACAGAAACGCATGCAATTTCACACTTACTGATGACAAAGATGGGACTGAACAGTACCGCAGTAGAATAAGTTTTAACCTTTTCACACTCCCAATTGGTTTTTATACCTTCGTTGTGGAGTTTTTCCCCCCGGAAATGCGAAATGTCAGTGTCCATGCAACTGCTGACACGCTGTCATTTGGTACACAAACCTCAAAAACATTTCAAGCGACTTCAACCATTGCAGGATATGTCAAAACAATACTGCACTTCCAAAAAAGACAGGCAGGCCAACGAGAATATCTTTACCTTGATTTGCACGGAAAAACCACACACCCCAACCCCACTGGGCGTATGGTTGTTTACGGTGTAAATGGCACCTTGTCGAAAGTTCCTTCCACAGTGTTTGACCAACTTTTCTTTGCGAAAAATGGGGATATGGTCCTGCAAGCCAATTTGGATTTGAATGGAAAACGCATTCACAATGGTAGTCTGGATATGTTCCGCTCGGGTGTCACTGGAATGATAATGGAGACCGCCCTGGACCTTGGTACGTTTTCCCTTTATCAGCCGAAAATGGGAGATGATTTGGATTTGGATGGAAACGCTGTGAAGAGTGGGTCGACAGACTTGTTTGATGCGAACAAAGGACAGTTGACAATATACACTGATGTGAATATGAACACCTTCCTTCTCAAAGAACCAAAATTGGGTGGTAATTTGAATTTGAATGGCAATTCGGTTTACGATAGAGACGAAGCTTTATTCAGTTATTTCGGTGGTGCTTTTCGGTTTTCTAAACCTGTGGTTTGGCCTGGAATGGTTTGCCGACAAATAGGCCTTGTCTCTACAATTGTTGAAAATCAAAAACATACTTTGGTATTCCCCTCATTTTGGTCCCCGTTCAATTTATTCACTTTTATAACTCGTTTGGAACTAAAAATATTCACCTCCAACAACGTATCGGGAGGGACGCTTTCTGTTCACTATAATCATCCTCATGACGGTAATAACGCTCTTCTCAGATTTTTCAATATTCCAATTAATCAAACATATGTAACATTTTCCCATCTTTTTCTCAGAATACCCAATAGTACAACTAGCGTATCATTCGTAATAAATGCAAGTAGAAAAGGCGCATTGGCACGTTTGTTTGTCGATTTCGTTGCATAAAAAATAATATAAATCAATATTATATGGGTATATTTAACCTCTCATCTAAACATGATCATAAAGGTCTTGTGACAGGACAAGCTGCTGATCTATCTCCTTATCTTAAGAAAGATGAAACTGTTACAATGACAAGAAACTTAAACATGGGTGGAAATAATATTTCAGGTCTAGCAAGTGCAACTGTTGACTCTCATGCTGTTAGTTTTGGTTTTCTTAAAAACTATTATTTGTCTCAACTTGCTGAAACTGTACTTTGGGAAACAATGAAGAGAAATGATGTGGATTGTTTGTACATGTTAGATCGTGCTATCACATCAGTTGCAACTTTTAGCGTTTCGAGAAAAGTGTACGTGTTGAATGAAAATAACGCCTCTCAGACAAATACATCATCACCATTACAGCCAACAATTTGCACCAAAGCAAAAAAACATAACAACCGTTATTTCTTGGAGTTAAATGGTAATCAAAGGATGACAAGTGATATCAATTTAAATGTTCCAAGTGGTGGACAAGATATTGTAAATGTTTTTATTGTCTTTAAATTGAACTCTTTCTCAAATAGCACATTCAAAAACGGTTCATTTGGTCATGATAATGGTGGATATGATAAATTCGTTGCTTTTGTGAATTCAGGTGATTTAATAATTGCTGGCACAAGTAATAATTTTATTATTATTGGAACTGGTAATTTTCTAGGTAATTCACCAACTGCCAGCTATCAAACAAAAGCCAATCCAAGTGAGTTGAACAAATGGTGTTGTCTTTCCATTCATTGGAACGTGCCTGCAGAAGCTAATGGATCTGCTGTATGGTGTAATGGAAAAAAACTGGCTAATTTTGAAGCAAGAACATCGACAGGTTCCAATCAAATGACATTCGGAGATTTGGATCCTAATGGTATTGCCTGGCTTAACGGCTCAATTATTTTTTTTGGTTCGTATAAAGGTAAAACAATTTCAGAGGCCGACATCAAACTTCATCATCACGTATTTTGCAATAACTGGTATAAAATAGACCATGATCCAATTACGTTGGGTTAAAATTGTATAAGTATTATATATATGATACAAGATATAACAAATATGTGAGTCATCTTTTTAATGAAACCAAACAACAACATATTCACATTGATGACACAATATTAAAATCATGCCTGGTATACCAATATTTGTATTTCAAACATTTTAAAAAAATACTTTCAATTAACAATATTTTGTATTTATACGATTATGAAATAGGACTTATTGGTCCTGGAAATGGATGTATTACACGATTTTTCGAAAGAACACTTGGATGGATTGATGTATTACATTCTCATAGTATTATGCATGATGCTTTTGGAAGATTCCATGATCGTTATTTGTTAGACAGGGGATATTTATATATCATACCAGAGAATATTACACTAAGATTTATGAAAAGATCTGCATTATGTGGCCAGATTTCTGGATTAATTTATTGTATTTGCAAAAGAATAATAATATAAGCAATATACATGACTAACCAACGTATAAGCATATTTGGCTGGAACCATGTTTCAGCCAAACTTTCAAAAGAACAAGTAGACGAATTAAAGTCTTATTATAAAACATATCATAGGAAATGTTGGGCATTCAAACAAGCAATAAAAAGATTCAAAAAATGGAAAATAGTAGGAAATTCACTTTCTATTGTTGCTGTATCAACAGGTGCAGTTTTAATTCAAGGTTGGATGAAACATAAAAATCTTGATCTTAAAATTCAACAATGTGTTTATGCTTTTCAGACTTATCAACATTTACTGAACTCCATCAAGAATATGCTAAGAAGTGGAGAATATGATCCAAATCATATGCAGATAACAATGACTAATACAGACGATTTTATAACAGACAACAGCCCAATAATAGACAAGTTCTTATTGAAATATGATAAACTTTTCACCCCTGAAGAATCAAATTGATTTTGTCTCCAATCAGTGATAATATTTTTGCCAATATTGTTCATAATCATTTAATGTTTTTTTGGATTTAGTGATTTTAATGTCATCTCCAATATCCAAATTCATCATAGTGAATATTTTTTAAGCATAAAATCAATGTTCACTATTCTTTTTCGATTTTCATTCAATTGCGGTAATACATTGTCTATCTCTTCAAAAACCTTTATTATTTTATCCTTATTACTGAAAGTCAATTGTCTTCCATTTTTACTACAAAGGGTGTCCATTTTATCTTTTAAATGATACTTCCGTTGATAGACTGACACACGTTTCATTTTATACTTATTTTTATGAAAATCAACATACTCAGTGAAAGTTTCATAACCTTGAACTATACCACAATTCCTACAAACAATTGCTCCATCATTAATAAGTTCTTGTTTATCGCAACACGGTTCCTACTTCTTAACAACGTGTTTTCCTATTTTCTGATCACAAAATGGGCATTCGATATAATCCATTTCATTTTTCAAATATTCATGAACTTCTGAATCACAATACATTTCATCAATTAGGTTGTCGAGATTATAAACCACCTCATTTGGCGCCGGTTTAATCTCATTAGGCTTCTCTTTTTTCGATATTTTTTTGAAATTACTTTTTGACATACTCATATATGTATTTTATATAAGTGACAAATCTTTAAATCTTTTTGGGTTGTTCTTTAAGTGTCAAAAATATTGTGAAAAATGAAAGTAAATTGCAAACTTTGATGAAAATTTATGATGAACCCATTTTACCCTTTCATAATCAATTCCTTTTTTGGTGAAATAATTCGATGAACCCATTTCACCCTACCATAACTATGTCTCAGGGCACTGAAAAATGAGTGTGAGAAATCGTACCCACAGCACCAGTAATCCAGATAGCACTTTCGAAAAGCCAACATCAGCTGAGAAACTTCGAGGAAAAGATTCGTCTAAAGAATACCATCAGATCAGTCGGTGTTAGCTTACACAAATTATATGCCTTTAAGAAAAGACCACAAATCGGTCTACGTGGGAACTCATTTCTTTGGTTTGGCTTTTTGCATCGGAGTCAATTCAGCGTACTTTTTGAATAAAGGAGATATCACTTGTAAGCAGCGCAAGTCTTTTCTTCTCCTGCCTTAAATTAAAAGTCAAGAAAATTAAAGTTATTTAAATTGTCCATACTAATGATCCTCCATACAACACAGGGTGGCTGAAAAACCACATAAACGCTGTCAAAGATATTCCATAGCAATACATATTACAGTCATTTATTTGTTTATATTTGTTTTTACAACTAACATGGTCCTGTCAGTCTCAGGGATTAATTCACAAGCAAAATCTGTCAGAGCAACTTGGCCGAGAGACACTTCTTAACTCAAAAACCGTGACTTGCCTGGACATGGGCCTGTTTTGAACCTTGAAACACAGTAGACAGAACACCCGCTGCGCTTAAGATAAATAAACTAAACCCTTGAGCACATATGAGTGGGTAGTATTGAATTGCTCTCTAGTATTGGGAAAACGTAACCTTAAACCTGTCACTGATCATCGTAGGGGGGAAAATTCAAGAAAAAAGCATATTAGCACCCGGCAGTTCATAATTATAGTCCTAAACTAAAATTAAGAGACAGAAAGATTTTGTTTCTGACTTTAACAAGGCAACGCAAACAAGAACTGCGTTTTGCAGGCGCGTCAAACATGTTACACGCTACAAGGTATATGCTGCAGTCTCATGTAATGAATAATCTCCGGCCTTAATTACTTCCTGATAAACAGAGAAACCATTTATTTCGCAAGGGTAGCTCTCCGTTGGAATTGAAATAAAGGGGATTTGCTGCTCTCGTTTTTCGACATAAATTGGAAGCTTGGGCTTGAAAAGACGACAAATGTGACAAATACAGTATTCGAGGGCTCTAGTACACTTATAATCGTCTTTCCGTTAGTTGGTTAGTTAGTTTGTTTGTTTATTTTGTTTTGTTTTCTAATCAAAGATAATAATGAAGATCTTGATAATATTGTGAGTATAACAAATCTCATGAATTCTGCTATATTATGTCATTTAAAGGCACGAGTGATGTTTTGAAAGTTCTGAAAATTACACGAGGTGTGAGTACGTGAATTTGTTTTCTTCGGAAAATCACGAGTGACGATAAACATTGCCATGCACGAGCAGTTCATATGATTATGTAAGCAAGAAGATATTGATTTTGTCAGCAAAATTAGAGAAACATTTGCTGCTGAGGTCATCCTAACTCTTCAATGCCTTCCCAGGTCCTTTGAATAAGCCTTTCCTGTGATGGTTTTTACCAATTTTTAGATTTTCAGTTTGGCTAGGGGCCGCTTAGTAGGTCGGCCCTTCATGCGGTGTGAATGTTTGATTTTCAAAGGATCTAAGATCTTGGGCGACAAGTCCTCTGACATGCTTTAATTCAGACATCAGCAAGATATAGTTTGTTTACATTATTTAATACAGGCGGGTAATTGATCTTTAAGCGTCTAATGAAAAACACTCAACACTGCGGTGTTAGACCCCAAGTCGGTAGTACACTGCAACTTGAATTTGTGTGATAAGAACCATCAGTTAAATACCAGAGAGTGGAAGAACTGTCACATTCTCACTGATGTTAAACCCATTCAAAATTCTTTGGTTTTACTTACGGTAGTAAACGTAATACGTCTGTGTATTAGACACTTCTCAGTTCATCATATATTCATGTATTTATTTCTTTTTTTTTAATTAGCCATTAATTATCCTTCATATAAATGAACTGAATATTCCCTGGCACTGCCTCGCCACTTTTCTTTCCGTCTTAGCTTGTTTTCGGTAATTACTGTGGGAGAAATGCTTTTTCATTATGTCTTAGGGAATGCACGTTTCTAATTTGTCGGGGGTGGGGGAGAAGGGATAGGTCATCCTTTTTTTTCTCGACGTAACCGATATAGCATATGTGCTCAGTCAAGACAGGTGAATGGAATATGTAGTGTCTTTATGTCCCCTGTCTGAATTTGACACCCTAACGTGAAACGTTACAGTTTCCGAAGGTTCGCATATCGCTGTCAGAATTTCGTACTACGGTACTGATATCGATATAGATGTTTAAGTCCGGGACTTCTGTCGCCTAAACATTCTATCCTTCTTTCTATCCTTGGATGTCAATTAAATTCAATAACCCAGAAAAGGGTAAATCTGCAGTCACGACTATTTCTTCGCCCCGAATTCCTGCACTACGAAATTGCTGTCTAATCAAAAACATCGCCAATGTCGTTGTTAATTTTGTTTTTCTCTTTGTCGTCGTCATAATTTCATGTGAGCGGTTTTCTCGTTCGTCGTCATTTCAGCTCCTTCATGTCGCAGTTTCAGTGTCGCATGTCGGAAGTAGACCTTGTAAGGGTCTCTATTATGCAGATGTCTGGAATTGATTTTAACATTTAAATGGAAGCCGGAGTGTCTTCTGCTCACAGGGCAGACAAGTAACTCCTATTCGAGAGATTCTCAACAAAGCTGGGTGGTCATCTGTCCAAATTACTGTCACTTATTATGACAAGAGATTGGACACAAAGAATAGGAGGCCGTATTAAAAAAACTGCAATATGGTTTTTATCTTGTGGACTGCTTGTAATAAAGAGCTTGATGTTCATTGGTTACCATTTGGTGTGCCAACTTTGCAATAAAATAAAAATATCAAGGGTATAACAATTGAAGGACAAGAAATCAAAATTAGCCAATACGCAGATGACACTACACTTATTTTGGACGGTTCTAGTGTCTCCTTCACAACTGCCCTACAGATATTGAACCTTTTTAGCGAAACTTCTGGTCTCCGTTTAAACAACAGGAAAACGGAGGCTCTGTGGGTCGGTGCAAACATTGGAAAGGAAGAAAATCTCAACCCGGAAAAAGGTTTTAAATGGGTAAAAGACAAAGTTAGAGCTTTAGGGATATGGCTGTCGACCAACCCCGAAACTACTATAGAGGCTAACTATAGCGAAAAACTAACTAAGGTAAGAAATAGCTTAAGCTGCTGGGAATTGCGCCGTCTAACCTTACTGGGTAAAATTGCCGTACTTAAAAGCCTTATTGCCTCCCAACTTGTTTATGTTTTGTCACCTTTGCCAACAAACCACAGCGCTATAGAAGAGATAAATATATAGTATGTTCTTCAACTTCCTATGGGATGGTAAAGGTGACAAAATAAAGCGCGATATTATGATTAGCGACTACAGCAATGGAGGGCTAAGAATGATTGACATTAAACTATTCAACAAAGCTCTCAAGTCAAGTTGGATAACAAAATATTTAGACTCAGAAAATCATGGAAAATGGAAACTTTTTTTTTGATCTGGAATTACAACGTTTTGGTGGTGAGGAAATTTTTCGAGGCAACCTTAGCAAAGAAAATTTATCAAAATATTTCAAAATATCGAATACCTTTATTTCAGAAATACTACGAATCTGGACGGACATTAAATATGAGGCTAACATTTTCTCCATTGAGCAGCTAAAAGCGCAAAATCTCTGGCAAAACTCTCTTATACGAGTCGGAAACAAACCCATACACTATAGATCATGGTCTTCAAAAGGAGTTAGAAACGTGGGTCATCTGATGAAAGATACGAGGAATGTTTTATCTTTTTTAGACTTTACAGAACGTTTCAATGTCAAAACAAATTTTCTTACTTTCCAAGGAGTGATATCAGCGATTAAAGCCTTATGGAAAAGCAACAAAGAAACCCTACACAGTGTTACCACCAACTACGAAACTTTCACTAATACTTTTTTAAAGACAAGACAACCAAACAGACTAGCATATAAAATTCTCGTTGGCAAAAAGCAGAAAAAACCGATCGAAGCTCAAAGAAAATGGGTTGCGGACTGCAAACTCGAAACCCAAGAAAACATTGATTGGGACACAGTGTATCGATCATCTTTTCTGTGTACAAGGATCTCAAAACTAATTGTCTTCCAATTTAAGCTACTACACAGGAGATTAGCGACTAATAGTTTTTTAACAAAAATAAACCTACAGGATAATGAGCAGTGCACGTTTTGTCAAAATGATACGGAGTCTCTGATTCACCTATTCTGGACTTGTAATGTATCCACTCTTTTCTGGCAAGATTTTAAGCAATGGGCAGTTAATCGTGGAGAGCTTTCAAATACTATTAATCTAACGGCATATCTAGTATTAGGATTGACTCCAAACAAGAACAAGAGAGTAGACTTCTACTTTTTGATCGCCAGATTTTTTCTCTGGGTATGCAAAACACGTAATACTTCCCCCAAAATAGAAAATTTCTCTCTCTTCCTCTCACATTACGATACACCGAAATCCAACAGTTAATTAGTACCACATTGGCAAAACCATGCACATCTTTCCTTTTTTTTCTCTTTCATTTCATCATCAACTGTTTTCCTTTTCTTTTTTTTTTAGCAATCGTTTAAAAATGGAAATGTAATATAATGTAAGGTTTTTTTTAATGTTATGTACCGTAACTTAGTGCATCGCAATGTTGTGAAGTTATGTAATTAATTATAAATTAAAAAAAAAACAAAAAAAAACAAAACTTTGGAATCACGGAATCTCTGGTCACGTGACAGTAATGTAGAATTAATTGAACGACACTTACCTGGAAGTGGAAGTTCGATGAAAATTCTACCGATCTGTAGAGGGAGAAAGAGATTACATGCCCACCCCTCCACTTCAATCTCTTGGTCACTCTACAGATCGTAGAATTCTCATCGAACTTCCATTTGCAGGTAATGGTCGTTCAATTTTTAATTTGAACGAAATGACAACAGCGGAAAACAACCGATGAATAATTTTCCAGCACCCTCTTCAATGTGTTTTCATTCTCTAAAATAAATAACACGCTGGGGATGTTTGTTGGTCATATGCGTTTCTTCTCCTCAGGGTTTTATGTCAGCATACTCAAACTTTGAAGCAAGAGGTTCACAAAACTGACAAAACATTTAAAATACCTAAACTGAATCAAAAGTTGTGAGCTTCTGAAATTTGAATTTCCCGCCATTTTGTTGCTAAAAATAGTATTAAGCTTAAAGTTTAACTCCCCACAACTTTTGACTCCAATGAAGTATCTCAAAGATTTTGTCAGATTTGATATCCTCCTTGCGTGCTGTTTGTTGTCGTAGCTCCAAAAATAGATTAATTTTCGCGCTAAATTGATGACGTCATCTTACCGCCAAAAAAGACGAAATGTTGTAGAGAAGAAAGAGTTTTGTCTTGCTGTAAAGTTGGATTATGCTGACATAAAACTCTGAGGAGAAGAAATTATTTGGCCACATATGACCAAAAAAATTCCCATAGTGGAAATTCTTACGCCTTTTGATTTATTCTCAAATAAGTCTTGCTTACACTTCAGCCATAACCTTACTTTAATGGCCAGTGTATCACGTATAGATTAAGACTTAATCCAGTATTGGGCCCCTTTACCTTTTGTATTATTAGGAGAAATTCAGAATTCCATAACAATTCAGTTACAACCAGCAGATGGTCTGTTTCTTGTTTGGAACCGTTGTGGCGTAAATTTCATTGTAGTCTTAACACATGATCTGTATACTTAACGTGGCTTCAAATTTCAAATTGCTGTGGCCGTTTTTCATTTACCAATGATGCACTGCGGCTTTCTCATAATTTAGGAAATTGTAAAATATGAGATGTTGTGCAGTCTAAATTTGGCGTTAGTGTGGATAAAAGTATCAGCACGCTGTAGCTAGCGAATAAAATTTACCTCGTTACGGATTTTTTAGGGCTTGGGTCGGTGGTCTCTGTCTCTATAACTTTCTTTAGTGTCTCGCCGTACGTAGTGGGACGACTTAATGTTGTACTATGATCTGAACTCACACTAAAGAGAATCAATGAAGATTCAAATTATAAACAAAAATCTATAAGTTATGCGAGTAAGGTGACTGTAATTAATGTTGCTAAGGTAACAGGAAGCGGAATAGAACAGAAGCAGAATACAGCGCCATCTGACAATTTGAAGCTCTCTATTGGAGACTAACTTGGGATTTTTTGGGGGCGCGAGTCTGGCAAACGAAGCGATCCGCGAGAGGATTGGGGCGGGGGTGAGAGAAGGAGAGCTTGCAGCGATGCATGAAGAAATTAAAATTCTTCAGTCATCACGGCAAGCTTTCCTTCTCTCACCCCCTCCCCAATACGTTCACCGCTCGAGGAGAGCACATCCTAAAATTGGGTTCACTGTGATATTAAGTGGTGAGATTTCTCGTCGTTCGTGTACCATTTCTCCGCCATCTTGAATTACTTCATAATCTTTAATCATGGTAATTGCCACTGGCGTTAGAAGTAAAGTTAATCCGGTAATCGTAGTCTGATGAGATAATGAAATCGATTACAGTTTTGTAATATGAGGTGGCAGGGATTGGTCGTGTGCTTCCTTGTCGGCTGATATTTATAGTAATAGTAATAATAATAATAATAATAATAATAATAATAATAATAATAATTTTTTTTCTGGGGAACTCTAGTCAAAGCCAGGAATACTAAGCCAAGGAATATTTTGTAGTCTTATATTCCACATTTTTATACTTAATACGATGTTGAGACTATTTATAAAGCAACGTTTTTGGGCTGGAAGCTGAGCCATTACTTTTTACTAATATTTTAAAGCTTCACTTTAAACATGTTTTTTTAAGCCTCTTATAACTGACAAGAATTTTGAATACGAGAATTTTATTACTTGGGATACTGTAAGTATCACGAGTTATAAAATGTGTTAGATTTCAGTCTTTTTTTTTTTTCCTGTGCAGCAACATGCACAATACAATTACGTTCCGGTGTTTTGATTGGCCAATGCACAATAGCAGGCACGTGGCGGTGTGTTCATTGGTTAAAGCAAACCACATAGTCCAAAGGTCGAAAGGCTAACATCACGCGACGGTTAGTTGTTTTCGTAATGTGATACCTTCCATTTAATACGTGACCACAAGTGAACACTCAAGTTTAAATAATCCACTTCGACCGCCGGAACAAATTGTCCTGCACATATCTTTGCAAAGTTGTGAAGCTAGATTTTAATACAGTACAGACTGTCCCCGTGGAAAGGCTTGCCGAGTTTAAGAAAAGCTTGGAAGCCTCGCACGTGCTGTGAGTATCGACAGTTCTATATTTAGAAAGTCGCCAAGTTGTTTTGATTTAATTTGATCCTGATGTTGTCACAACTCTGTCGCTGTTGTGAAGACTTAAATCCAGTAGAGTTTGTCTGCGTGAAAAGGCTTGCCGAAATTAAGGCCAGGTTGGAAGCCTCGCACGTGCTGTGAGTATCGACTCGAATTAGAACGCTGTGACAGTTCTATATTTAGAAAATCGCAAAGTTGTTTGGATCGCTGTGACAGTTCTATATCTAAAGACAAGTTTGCGAATTTTTGGTTTCACGTGACGTCAGGAAAAAACTAAAATTAAACATTTAGATTTTTTACCTTCATCAGGTAAATGACATTTTAAAAATATATATCTGCTGGCCTGTTTTCAGCCAAGTCACACGCTTTGGTTTGAAAATAGAGCAGTTTGAAGTTCGAGGTTTTTTACAATGCGCGACATCTGGATTGTTTCTGAGAAACATGTCACATACAAGGAAACGATTCGCCTTGTGTTTTCGAGTTTTGAATAACCAATATGTTAAGAGAAGTGTCTATGCGAATGTTTTCAAACTTAGCAGAGAGAAAAAATGTTTTGAGAGAGCCAAAGTAAAGTCCAGATGTTGCCATTTAATTTAGAAGTAAACAACGACAGCTGACAACGAATATGGATGGTAACTCTCGAAACAGTTTAACGAGCTTTGCTCGTACGTGATCAAAAAGGCGTTATGCGAACCCAAAAGCAAACCACTAGCCGGATAGTTTTCGAGAATCAGAAAGCGTGCGTCCGGCTTCTGCAGCACGAAGTATCCCGAGTTAACGCTTACAGAGCGTCTTGTTTTTGCCGAAAGTGTACATAACATTTTACGAGTGCGAAAGATTTTGTTAAATTTTGGTCATAATAATAATAATAAGTAATGGTAATAGGACTAAGTGGAGTACAATTCAGGGAGTAATTGGGCGAGTGATTTCAAATTGGCTGAGCATGTAGCGCGAGGCTGATTTGAAAGTAGGAGCACGATTACCCCTGAATTGTATGACACGAAGTCCGATTACCAATTAATTGTGTCAATAACAAAATGCGAGAAACTCTAGAGGTCAATTTTCTAAATTGTAAAATGTACTGTACAAAATAACCAACGGAAATTGTTGCTATTTTATAGAGCGCGAAGATTGACAAATGACACGACATGGCAGCTACTGCTCAACATACCCAAAAAAGGTAACTGTCCGATTTGGCCTGTGCGATTACAGGTGTTTGTAAACAGACGGCTCAAATCGGACAGTTTGGACCTGAAGCAGTCAATTAAGACACAAATAAAGGCTGTTAAGAACCAATCACATTCGAGCATTTTGTTAATATTGACACAATTGTAATAATAATAGCTTTGATAAACCACGGATTTTTTTTTAATAAAGACACGTTTCGGATGAGACATCAACCATCGTCAGTTGTACAGTGCGGAATAAAATTAAAATGAGCAATAAATAGTTAACAAATATGGGTTATTGGCCAAGCGTGAGGTCAAGATGGCGGGATATTGGCCAAGTTCTTTTTTTGCGTGTTTATGGACCGAGACGAAGTCGAGGTCCATAAACACGCAAAAAAAAAGAACGAGGCCGATATCCCGCCATCTTGACCGAACAAGCGTGGTCAATAAAGGATTTATTATATGACTCAAAGGACGCAATTAAAAGATAGTAAAACGCCGGACGAACGGGCTATCCCGAGCGGTCAAGATGGCTCCATCTTGACCTCGCGGGTAGCCAATCACAGCAGGAGAATTGATTCATCTTGACCGCCGCAAGAGCCAGTCATATAATAAGGTGAGATATTATAAGATAACGAAACTAGAGTAACGAAAGAAGAAGGACGCCGTTAAAGGACAATAAAGGCAGTAAAACACGGGACGAACGGGATATCCCGAGCGGTCAAGATGACTCCATCTTGACCTCGCGGGTAACCAATCACAGCAGGAGAATTGATTCATCTTGACGACTGAAAGAGCCAGTCATATAATAACACGGAATATCACGGACTAGAGGAAACCGCAGAGATTTAACTAAAACTGAGGTGATGCCCAAGTCGCGGTACAAAACTTCTTTGGAAAAGCTTGTCAATTACTAATAGAGTGATTTGGACGTGAAATCACTTGTGACCACAGCCAGTAATGCGCAGTGAACAAGGCGTTCAAAAATGCCGAAACATGCCACAAAAGAGGCAGAAACTCCAGATTTGTGTAGTTCTCGTAACAGTCGTCGCAAACAAGCACTTTAAATTTTAAAATGTTAAGAAATTTGCTTACTGATGGTCCTTATTTAATACGGAATGTGACGGTGGTAATAATCAAGACTCCAGGCAACTCTGCACAAACTTGTAAGGAGACTTGTGGGAGACAACATAGTTTATTTCTTTCATTGACACTTTTACGTAGTTATAATGCTAATGCTTTAGAAAAATGTGGATTTAAGGTCATGATGCATATCAGTTGAGCATAGCTATACGTCCATGCACAAGATTGAGCTCAGAATATCACGGAATAGAATAAGTTAAGCAAACGAAAAAAAACGCATGGATTTAACTAAAACGTCGCCCCCAAGTCGCAGTACAAAACCTTGTCAATTTCTACGTAATGGAGTGATGTGGACGTGAAATCAGCCGTGACCACAGCCAGTGATGCGCAGTGAACAAGGCCTTCAAAAATGCCGAAACATGCCACAAAAAGGGAAGAAAATTCCGATTTGGGTAGTCTCGGGACTAAGCAGTCGGCACAAACAACGAACTTTAAATATTGAAATGTTAAGAAAGTCGCTTACTGACGGTCTTTACTGAACAACTTACAGAGAAAACTCTAAGGAATGTGACGGTGGTAATAATCAAGACTTCAGGCAACTCGGCAGAAGCTTTTATCAGCCACGCATCGCTGGCTTTATTTTGTATGGGAGACAACATCGGTTCATCCATTTTTTGACAATTTTACTAAAACCAGCAGAACCTCAAGAAAAGCTATAGACCGACATCACATTTCTGATTAACAATAGATTTTGCCCGTCCAGACTCGTCATCAGGATGAGTTCTAGCTCCCATTGGATTAAGATCCTTTGTCTTTGCTCGTTTTGTGGACGAATCTATTTTTCACAACAAGCGTAATATTAGTCTATTACTCCTGTTTTAAGGAATTGTCTAAAATGGGTAAATTGTGTTCGCCGGAGCAGTTGCCACTCAGTTGGAAGTTTAATAGGGTTAAATCTTGTAGATAAAAAACGATAGCGTGCACCACAGTTATTTGAGAGAGCGTGAGAAAGCATGAGAAGAGAAAAATGTCCTCCGGTGATGGGTCAGATGTGTGGAAGCCTAACACTGACCTGATCCTAACCATATACGTAGGAACCAACCGTTTCAATAGGCACGGTAACCCTTCGACAAACGACGGTGACTGCGAGATGTCGATAAGTATTAATTGAGAAGTGCGCTGGCAGTGTGTTTCATCAATGAAGCCATTAATTCTTTCGGCTAGCTGAGAATATCACTGGTTTTAAATAAGCTTGAACTATTTCTAATGCAGCAGATGTGACTAATTGCGAAATCTGATTATTTTTCAACGCCATATCCCCTCTTCTAAAGATTATGAGATACTGAACTGGTAAGCCTA
>JAEMWC010000791.1:395000-412775 GCA_016490735.1 Pachyseris speciosa
TTTTGCATTTTTAGCTTCATCACGTAAAAGACGTTTTAGAAATGTATCTGCTTGCAGGTTTTCAGCTCGGTAGCTTGCTTTGTTTTGAAAATAGAGCAATTTGAATTTTAGATTTTATTACAGTGTGTGACATAAACATGTCTGCTCACAAGCATGTCACGTACATGAAAACATCGATTCCCCGTTTGTTTTTTTAGGTCTGAAAAGCCAACATGACAAGAGAAGCGTCTATGTGAATGTTTGCAAGCTCAAAACAGAGAAGAAAGCCTTTGAGATAGCAAGAGTAAATTCCAGATGTTTTCACTCGTTTCCGGCCGCCATATTTGTGCCCCTCAGAGGGACACTAACATGGCGTTTCCATACTAAACTCCATAATTTTGAGTGGTAGATTTTGCCGAATAACTCGAATACGGAATATCGCACAGCCCTGAGACTTTAGCATGTTGTTTATTTATTACTATTCTACAATATCTCAATTTCTTGACTTTATCTATCGAATGGTTGATGATTTTACTTTTTTACTTGCGTGACTGAAAACCCAGAATTCTTATCTGAAAGTTTTTCGTATTTCACGAACCGATTGACGTCTTGCAAAATTTGCCAGGCATGCTTCGTAATCTTTGTATTGTTTCTGATGAAAAGAAAACTTTGATTTTATGTTTCGCTTTATTGCATTTCCTCACGCCTCACTTACAAAGTTGCGTAGTTTATACGAGGGTCAAATAATGCAACGTACAAATTTATACCCAAAATACGTTCTTCAGCAACTTTGAGGATACGTCTCCTCAGGTAAACCATAATATGAGAATAAATCTCGCTTGCCTTAAGTTGAATGGCGGTCAAACCACGTTTGATTCCCATTATTCCTTTGGCCAGTTTGTTGACGTGCAAACATGCCAGAACAATGGTAAATGTCTCACTCTGTGGCGACTCGAGTGTTTCTAATCAGGCTATGACAGTAGACACACGTACCCACTTGGGTACCTATTTTTTATGTATTTAACAATCATAACCTTGTAATTAGTAACATTTCAGTTAGTAGTAGAAGTAGTAGTAGAAGTAGCAGTTGTAATTAGAAACAGTAATATTGTAATTTACATTTTAAATATGAATATGTTTTATTTTTAACTTTCTGTACTTGATGATGAATTTTACCGTGTTTAAATAAAGATTTACCATTACCACTAAATAAGGTTGTGAAACGAGGTCGTCGAAACGTCGTGTAACGTTTTTATCGTTAATTTTCCTTTTGAAATATAATATTTTATCCCGAAACCCGCGCGAGTCTACTAAAAACGGGTCTCAAAGCTCTGCGTGACGTCGCACTTGTTTGCTGACGAGATTGATGACAGAAAGTGACAACTGCTAATGTGGGATAAATTGGCCACAATAGTGATGCTTTTATTTCACCCGACGTCAAGAACATCAATATAATAAACAAAAGACAATCTCTTAAGCAAAGGTGGGGTTAAATATCGGCACAGAGCCGAGGAAGTAAACGCAACAAAGCCTGCAAAAAAAGGCCGGAGCATGGGGAGGGGTGGGAAACTTCTTTTACAGTACCGGAAATCTGTGTTCGGATGTTAACACGATGGGAATGAAGGCGAGAAGGGCCACGCGATGAACTGATCTCTCCTATAACCACGTTGTTATTTGATATGATCTCTCCTTGCTCCATGCGGCGGCAGGCCTAAATACCTAGCTAAGGCGGGCCTTGAGATAAAAATCACATTATGCTTAGGTCATAATGTTGGCCTTTTTATCAATTTTGTTCTTATAAAATAAAGCTATTCCTCCGCAGGTTCGACCACCTTTTTTCGATTGGTTAGGGGTAGAATATTGAACAAATGATTTACATCCCGGCTATTTCAAAAAATCAATATTTGTAATTTGTTTCCAAGGTATTTGGAAGATTGAAATATTGAAAAAGTATCGGAGTGATCTTTGGTACCAATAACAGAAAACTATATTAATTTCTCATTATACTGCTGTGAAATTTTCTGCTTACATGAATGATTTCCTTGACGTAAGATCTTTTGTTTGGTTGGTGACCAACCAGATTGCACGATAGAATGCAAGCTCGGATTACTCTTGCGCGACCTCACGCAATTCCGTGTCTGGAATACAGGCGTGATTCTCAGCGTAAAATGGGCAACCATGAACGAAACTCCTAAGAAAATTTCCAAGACGGGGAATGCTGCATTCTTTGTAGAGAGATGTTAACCCTTTTCCTATCATTATCATTATTTTTTTATTTGCCTTTTTTTCTAATAACTGTTTATAAAAGCACAATATGTAGCAAGGTGACCTCTAGAAACCACCAGGCTTTTAGTTGAGGCCACCTTGGGCATATGTTCACATAGATAGTGCTCAAGTGTGCGGCCATCGAATTCAGTAATTACTTCATTAAAAAGTTAGGAAAACTTGATGGAGAAGTCATTATAACAGGGAGGGAATTCTAGACCTTTGGACCTTGGACCAACCACACACATATGTGATGATAAATACTGCTTTCCCTTTATGATTTATTTTCTTGTTTAAATTTTGACAGAACGTCATATATAATAACTGTGTGAATAGCACCAACTGTGTTTCGCAATTATCACAGCCAAAAATAACGAATACAATACCAGAATTCCGCTGCATACCACTGTTCGTTTGGCAGCAAAGCCCAAAATGCTTGTCTTCTGGCCAGTGAATAACACCACAATTTACATATTTTTGTGGTCAACTTTTTAATAAGAAACACTGAACACTGATGCTCCTTAGTATCTGCTATGAAAGTTTTCTCTCAAATGTTCTGCCTGCTACGCTTCATCCCGTTTCTGAGAGCCAATCTTGTGTGTCTTAAATAATTTGCCTCGTTCACGGACGAAAAGAATTCTGGGTGATTCAACCACGCCACGAGCATAGAACTCTCCTTCGGTTCATTTCATATATTAAACAATTATTTGACGAGGTTGAGCAAAATATCGTGATTTGTCAGTGGCGAGCAGTTCAATTATTTGCCGAAGCCGAAGGCTGAGGCAAATAATTGATCTGCGAGACACTGGCAAATCACGATATTTTGTGAGAACCGAGTTCAATAATAGTTTTATCAATCGATCATCGAGCTTGTTTTTCATAATTATTTTCGGGAAGCGTGAAACGATCTGCCATTGTTTCTCTGAATTTGAAGAGCTTGGAAGCGTAGACACAATTACGCATGAGCAGAATATTATTTGTAGCAAAATCATAGTTAGACGGTACTGCGCACGAGCAGGCCATTATTTGTGGCAGTTATTTGTAGGTCGCGTAGTAGGCTCTGGGCCAATGAAAAGGAAGGGAAAAAAGTATCGAATGATAATAACAGTTATTCTACGATGGCGCGCTGGGTATGAAGTGGTAAATAACCAAAGAGGCGCGTTGCGCCGAATTGGTTATAATCATTTCATATCCAGCAAGTCCGAATAGAATAATTGCTTTATTAAAAACTCTGCGACACATAATTGGGAATCTGTACAAAAATAGTGAAAGAAAAGAACCTAGAGAAAGAAGAAACCGAGAAAAGGAAACATTTGTCTATCACATGATTAACAAAAAGGGCGTGAAAATCTTTCGATGTGTTGCAACGTTCCTTTGCAAAGTTGAATTAATTCAATGAAAGTGTCCGAAAACAACGCACAAGCTTCACTTTTGGAAAAGTCCTAAGTTTATTTGATCTGCACTGTTGTAAATGATCAATGGCTTCGTAAAAACTATTCATTCATTGCTGAAAGCGGATAGAAGGGAATTCACACAGATGTACGAGCCGAAGGAGCAAGTTTGCAGTCCATCTTCCATGCAAACAAACGTAGAACAGCGCCATGTACGAATTTGATCAAAATGGAGACACAATATCAGCAGCAGGACCTAATTTTGATACCAGTTTATCTTGACGAACTTGAACATTGTCTCACTAAACCTGGTCGGAAACAGGACACCTGAGGGAAAAGCAAGAGAAGTATTCAGGCTATGCTTCAAGAAATGGCTTCTAGAAATTTGTTTTGATGCGTGGCACACAAACTGGACCCGCGGCCGAACAGGATTGTCATAACAAAAACAACAAGAACGACGATTCTTCTCATTTTTACAAAACATCTTATTTGTAACCATTGAAAGATTGAAGCTGGTGATTGATACGTTGGATCGAGTGCAGGTCAGAATATTTTCAGTGTGTGTTAACTTTTATTATTAAAAAGAGTCACTGATCACTGGAAAGATTTTCAATAGTGAATATTGCTGCAAATTGTAGTTGAAGTTGTTGTTTGAATAGACTGGCCATAAGCATATTTACAGAGTGGAAATGTCACCACTTGTTGTTCAACACATATTTTCAATTTCGTTTAGCCGAGTTCAAAAACTCTTGCGGTTTTTTCAGCAAATAATTAAGAGTGCGTTTTGCTTTTTACTAAACATCAACAGCCCGGAAAATTTTCTCTGGGCTGCAAGAAATTTTTAAAAACGACCCCAGCACTGTTTATTGTCGTTCTAAAACACTGACTCAGCAATGAAAAGATTAATTCCATTTGTATTTCGGTTCTAGTTTCCAAATTTCTCACGTTAATTCCACTGCGAAGACAACTAATGTTTTCAGTAATGGCTGCCGTTTCGAATTATTGAGCTTTCTCTGTTTGCTGTAGCGTTTATTGACCATATAAGGTAGTGGCGGCAGTGCGGGTACGGTATATGAGAAGAGAGCCTGTGTCCGGCTAGCCAATGAAAATGCTGGAAATCTGATTTACGTAGTTCAGTTTTTAATAAATATGTATATATAAGTGTGGAGCCGCCCAGTACTACAGCAAAATATTGCACCGATGATCAGTTTTTTAGCAGTCAAAACTAGACCAAATTGCCTTGGTAGATCCTGGAATCCATCTGGAGAGCGAGAGATTATTTGAGTGGCCATGTTTACAACAAAACAAGTTTGGCATCTCCGTCAACATGAAACCGCCAATAACCTCTCGTTTCTTTCAAAGGCTCGCCTCTGACCCACATTCTAGCTACCTTAATGATGCCAGCATGGGGGCTTTTGCAGAGGAAAATGGCTAAAAACAA
This sequence comes from Pachyseris speciosa, assembly GCA_016490735.1. Classification (NCBI taxonomy): domain Eukaryota; kingdom Metazoa; phylum Cnidaria; class Anthozoa; order Scleractinia; family Pachyseridae; genus Pachyseris; species Pachyseris speciosa. The sequence goes on from JAEMWC010000791.1 coordinate 400,077, forward strand.
AAACACTCTAAAACTGACAATCATACCATTCGAGTGATTCCACTCGCTCAACAAACAACAGCCACTCGTGTGCATCTCGTGACACTAAAGCCTGAGTCCCCAGTATTTCAAGACAGCAGATATTTTGATAATAACTCCATACATTAAGAAGTTAAGAGTCCCAAACTATTTATTGCCCAAAATGTACATGTGGTGAAATGGCGGTAGGCAGTTATTCCCGAGTATAATGTAATTACAGATATCGACAAAAGAGATAACAAATGGCATCGCCTTCAAAACACAAATTAAAATAATTCCTCCAAACATAGGCGTATTAAAACAGTGAACATTCTCCGTTCTTTTAGAATTTAATAGCAGGCAAACATGATAAAAACATATGCTATTACGCGCGATAACTTTAATTCTGTAGAAAAATGCAGAAGCCACAAGAACACCAAAACATTCTTCTCTAATAACAAATTATACCTCCTACTATACGCTCTATAAAGCAGTAAACATTCTTCTTTATTTCTGTGCATAGCGAATGAGACTGAAAGCCAGACAGGAATATTGTGTTCCCGGGGAGGGAGGTGAGGGCCTTGCATTAAAATATTTCGAACACGTACCTTATGACTGTACTATTCCAGTGGAAGGTATATGAAAGGGGTACCATTTGTCAATGGAAAAGAGGTACCTTTTCTGTCAAAAATGGTATATAAAAGGGTAAAGGGTCGGACCTTGGGGCGGAGCAAAAGCAATGTTGACATATGTTCTTCGGTATAAAAAGTGGAAAAATCGTGCCAAAAATATTGATCTTTCTGTTGACGTCGACTGTGAAAACCGGTGAAAAGCTGGCCCGCGCGCAGTGTTACACTGATCGTATTGTGCGTACGTTTAAAGAATGCGTTGTCCACTGCAAAAAGTGGAAAAATTAGACAAGAAATAAGGCGATAGTTCGGCGGTCATGTTTCAGGGGTACCCAACAACAAGTTTCGGTAGATATCTGTTCGGTGGAGGGTAGTTCGCCTTTGGCTCTCGGCGTCGATTAAAGAGTGCACTAGGATTTTCGTAACTGAAACGTGGCCTAAAAGATTCCCACTGGGGAAATCATAGCCCCTGAGGTTTTCGGAAAGGCCATATTTGCTGTTTTTGGCAGTCAAAAACGTCAGCTAGCGTTTTCGGAAAGAAAATAGCTGCCTATAAAGTTCGTGGAAAGTTCATTTCAGTTAGCATTTTCTCAAAGGAACATTTTGTTCCCTAACATTTTCGGGCAATTAAAATTTCAGCTAAGAAATCCGAAAAGATAAAATTCTTCTAGTTAACGAAGGCATCACTTTAATAAGACTTCAAACACCGTAAGTTACTTAAAATGCCTTTCTACAGCTTTTAATTGGTTTGGCTCGTTGGGTGCCCGTGATGTTTCCCTTCGTGTAAAAGGATGGCGACGGACAACAGCAACACACCGAAGGCTGTTAAGCGGAGAAATCACGGCGATAGTAAAATAAGTGTCATCCAGGGAATATTGAAGATTAATAACAGAGTTTAGTAATAATAATAATAATAATAATTTCAATACAGAGTTCAATAGTTATAAAATCATAATAAAGAGTTCAATAGTGATATAAAACTGTAAAAACGAGCGATAAAATCCGACGTTTCGGAGTATTCATGACTCCATTATCAAGGAAAATATAAACGAGATCATGCAAATTACAGCATTTAAAGCGATTTTGGCGCCAAAAAATTAACATAAGAGGGTGCGAAGATTATAAAATTACTTTCGCACGAATGGAGTCTGATTGCACGTTGAGATTTGGCTTTAAAGCTCTTATAAAAAGCATTTCGTACACTAAGCAGTCAAATTTAGTTTTGCATTTCTTAAGCACTTGGAAACGCTTTAGCAGGTCCTGAGGCATTGTTCCGTGCATGTTCTTGTAGTGTTTGGCAATGGCGGAGGTGAAACCCACTAATTCAGGTCTACTCTTGCACTATCAGAGTCATGTTGACAATCGGTATAAAAAGGGTCTACTGAGAACTATGCTTGATCGAGCACACCGTTTGTCTTCATCTTGAACACATTTTTCCGATGAATGTGACCGTTTAAAAACAGTATTCTTAAGGCTGAAGTATCCTAAACATCTTGTTAATTCTACCATCAAAAGTTTCGTTGACTCGAAGGTTTGCGATCAGCAGCAACCTTTATCACCATCTCAAGAGACAGATGACACGATTCGAGTGGTTTTACCATTCAAAGACCAAATCTCAGCGGATAGTGTGAGGAAACAACTTAATGATTTGAGCCTAAAAATACATACCACCATCCGATAGATAGATATGATAGATAGATTGAACAAGAACTTAAAGTTAAAGAAATAAAACCACCAATTGTAAATCAGCAATGTGTTGTTTATGGTTTTCAATGTGACCTGTGCGATGCGGGTTATGTAGGTTACACACTCGTACATTTACATAATCGTGTAAAAGGACACAAACAACAATCCTCCGCCATTGCCAAACACTACAACAACATGCACGGAACAATGCCTCAGGACCTGCTAAAGCGTTTCCAAGTGCTTAAGAAATGCAAAACTAAATTTGACTGCTTAGTGTCCGAAATGCTTTTTATAAGAGCTTTAAAGCCAAATCTCAACGTGCAATCAGACTCCATTCGTACGAAAGTATTTTTATAATCTTCGCATCCTCATATGTTAATTTTTTGGCGCCAAAATCGCTTTAAATGCTGGAATTTGTATGATCTCGTTTATATTTTCCTTGATAATGGAGTCATGACTACTCCGAAACGTCGGATTTTATCGTTCGTTTTTACAGTTTTATGTTTTAAGAAACCTCTTTTAATACGAATAGTAATATAGTAATAAAATCATAATAAATCACAATAAATAAATCAAAACAGGCAATCAGACAAATACGAAACGATTATAGTCCATCTCAACCCACAAATAGCAAAGGCTAATCGTGGTGGGCGGAGCTACAATAATACTGCAGTCCGTGGCAATAATGATACTAATAATAATAATAATAATATCACATTTATATTGCGCATTTTCTATACAATATTCAAATGCGCATTACAACACTGACCGGGGAACTTTGCCAGACTGCTTATAACGCAGTTTACAATTAATGAAGTTGAGTTATGAGTGCCCCCGTAATGTCAATATCATATTAAGACACACACTAGGGGTGGTCATTGCCAGAGTTTTGTTACGTCCCTAGTGGTTATTTTACGTCCCACAGAATCAGAGAATTATGAAGAGTTGTGAGACGGGGCCTACGGTTTATCGTCCTTATCCGAGAAGACTAGAAAGTCTAACCGTTTGTAGATGTCATTACAAAGGCAGCACTTTCTCCTCAATTATTTAAAGGTCAAATGAACCGAAATTTCAAAGTTTTTTTCTGAAGTCAATTTTTATTGAATTTTGTAGCTTAAGTAAGAAATAAACATATTCTGGAGTTTCAGAGTGATCGGGTATTGCATCCCAGAGATATTGGAGGCTGAAAAGTGCTTCATTTTGGCTTTCGTATTCGTAGAGCGGTCGGGTCAATTGTCGGGAATTTGTCGGAATTAACAGTCGTGACGTCACTGTTGGCGAGCTGAAAAATTGCGGGAACATTTAAAACTACAAGTGAGTCTTGAAATTAGTGTCGTTTTCTTAGCGGAAAGCATTGTGTTTTGTGCTGCAATACACTGCAGCAACAATTCCAAGTGTAAAGTAAGTATTTTCAAGTTTCCTCATGACCCAAAACTACGGAAGGAATGGCTCGTAAGACTGAAGAGGGAATCGCTTGTGCAGACCATTTTACATTTCACACCAAACAGCTTCAAACAAAATCTCGTGGCAAGGAGTTAGTTCGTTCCAGCTTTAAAGCCACGAGGACTGACTTGAAAGATGATGCCGTGCCAACTTTTTTCAAGAATAAAAACGTGGAATCCGAAACAAAAATTGGCCAGAAAAGAAGCAACGCCGACAACAATTCTAGCCCGCCGAATAACGGGACGACTTCAAGCGGCAATTCCTAATCTATTCGTTCAGCGTTTGCAAAACGCAGAAAGTTAGAAGTAGACACTTTCCATCTTGTTTGAAATAGCTGGATGTAGAGTGATCCTTTTGCTCTCTCTCTCTCTCGTAATTCGATCTTGTATTAAGTTTGCTGGGATGTGAAGAGTTGAGACGTCCGTGCAAACACCATTGACATCCTTATCAGTGACGTACAAATCGAATTTACGTATGTACAGTAGCCGTAAATATATTTGGCCAGAGCCTTTCACTTCACATCCTTTCGGCAAAGTAAGCGCTTGTTTACATTCGAGGAGGATGATCTTAGTGGTTGGATAATAATATCCTAGAAAGCGGAGTAACTGTGTGTCCTCTTCCTATGCTAACCTAGATGGGAGTTTTACCTCACAGGAACAAGTTGTCTCAGATTTATAAGCCGAAAGCTAGGCAATTGCTCCAAATTGAAAATTAATTTTGTCGCCTTTGTTTACGATATATCGGCAAGCAGAACTTCAATTCAACTTGTTCAAAACTGGTAATGTGAGATAAAAGAACATCGCGAGTATTTTCAAAACAAAGCCGTTTATGCATATCGGGCGTGCTTAAAAGCAGGTGCTCTGTAATGTGATACTTAAGTTATAGTGCTAACATCGCAAACACTTCCATTGCGAGAAATGTAAACTGTTTTTTTTCTAAAGAAATTAAACGAACCTTCGTCCATCCATCCACTTTTGTGCACTGACATTTGTGGTCAGTTACCTCGAGCGTTCCCGTCGCTAGTGTTTGACAATTTACGCTATTGAATAATCAAGTGAAGCAGCTTTAGTTTTATTCGCTCGCGCATGTGACAATTTCGCTTGAATCGAATCAGGATGCAACGTTCTTGCTTTGTTTACAAACATTTGGTTATTTCGTAGGTCACAAGTAAATAAACTTGATAAAATTTGTTCCCTCTACTTTTTTGGCTGTATAGTTATGCATGGATTTTTGTTCTTGTTTACTACAACTTCGTTCTCGCTCCACATGTATTTCCTTCTAAAGTTACTTTCAGTTTATGGTGCGTCTTTTTACCAAATGTTGCTGACTTGGGGGTGCGTTTTATAGCCGAGTGCGCGTTATAACCGAAAAACTACGGTATTTTCATGTGGAAACCTCTCTCTATTTGTTTTTACCAAACAAGATGACAGCTTCTCATGTATCCAATAGGTATATTGCCTTTTGGCAACATATCTGTATGTACTGACAGAAAAGAGGAAAAACATACTGAAACCTTGGGTGACAAAATTTTCACAAACTTCATCCTCATTTGGTTCATAAAATTCTAGTGGCATGAGTTATATACCCTCTGGAGGTATATAATATTTCATTTTACAGTCAAAGGACATAATAATTTATCATCTAAGTGTTTTTATCCTAAAGGAATACTTGATTTGTTTTGGCAGCAGTTTTGGTGGTATGATAAATATATGTATCTGTACAAATGGTACAAGTAACCACATCTAGATTGGATGGAGTTTATGGGACAATGAATTATGTCAAATGTACATTATGCAAGTTATTGCAAGTAGTGAAATGATATATAAAGGTATAATAAAAGAATATATACCAAATGGAAAACTTTCAGGGAGGTTGGTAATGGCCATGAATGAGATCAGATGTTTAGCCTCAGTGTGCAGCCCACCTATTCACAAGTTTGCTCATTTCTAGACCACATTATGACTATGCTCTTTCCCTTGCCATTTTGATACTGACATAAACCAACTGTAGGTGACCTCCTTACAACAATCCCGCATAATTCATGCATTACCTAAAATCAGAAACTTTTTCCAGACACACATACTTATGTTGGTGATGGGCTGACAAAAAATATGACAATGTTTACAAGCATACATATACATACCCATTTAGTGGCTCATTATCAATCGGGCCTTCATTCTCTAGATACTGGTTATAAGTTATCTAAATAACAGCTGCATTTGTGCACACAGCAGTAAAATTCTCATTCTCAGTAATACAGGGCATGGAATGTGGTATCTTATCAGATGACTTCATTGCTGAGATTTCACGACAGCAGACACTTTCCGCCCAGTTTGCATGGGCACACAGTTTCCACAAACGCACTCGCATTTTAAGCTCAAGTCAAGATTGTAAAGAAAAGTAAACATTTCATTAAAAAAGCATATAAGACTTAATTACTGGCATTTCGTCAATTACACAGATACCTCTGTTACAATGACTGTACATGTTATCTAGCCTTTGGGATTGTTCACGCAGTTTCATCGGAATGAAATCGGACTCACAAAAACAGCTGCATGGAAATTATGGTATTGCATAACAATAAACAATGAAAATGTACAAAAAAACACAGGGAGCAGATAAAATACGTGAAATGAAAGCGAACAGCATGAAGTTGTAATTCTACGGCGACCGATTCATAGTATGGTGAATATAATTAAAGGAGAAACGCGGATCAAAACAACAGCATTGCATGGAAGTATGGTTTCACAGTATACATCAAAAATACAATTAAACACCACAAGGAACAAAACAAATGCTTCAAAGGCGATTCCAACGTATTTATTGACCATTCTAAGGCGACCTTTTACAGTATATTGAGTAAACAAACGCTCACCAATCCACTTGACCGATTCGGTCCTTGTTTACATCGTATTCTTTGCACTCGGACGAGTCATCGGAGGTTCCAGCATACGATTCCGTTGCCATTAATTGGTTCATACTAGTACGGCTCTACGTTAAAAACCACATGTTCGACTTCCTCGGCCTTTTTCGAAGAGAGAACGAAAGGTTAAAACGAAGAACTTTACGACAGATCGCAAAGAATACTTACAGCATTGATCGAGCTCCTCATCTACTCGCCAATAGTGACGTCACAACAACACGTGCTTGTTTCCATTCCTTCCATGTCAAGCTCGCGGCCATTTCAGAAACGTTTTCGTTTGTTCTTCGGATATTTCCGTACTCCCAGTTGTTTTGCTCTCTTAAAAGCTCAGATAGGACAATTTCTACGTGATTTTGTATTCAAGTAGTCCTTTTTAGTGTTTGTTCACTTTGAAATGACACGAAGAAAAGGTTTCGAAATTTTGGTTCATTTGACCTTTAAAGACCCTGAGTGTTGGTCCGGCCGGGCTTTGAACCCGCGACCTCCAGCACGATAGTCCGGTGCTCTACCACTGAGCTAACCGGTCGGCAACATAAATCCATTTAGCATTACAAGTAATTATTAGAACAGTCACGATACAAGCTACAATAATATCAGATCAAAGGAATGAAAACAAGAGGATATGAAAACTAAAACGGGAGGATAAACAAAAAAAATATGCTTCGTATACATAAATTATGTAAAATTTGCAATTTCATGCAGAAGAATAGGCATTTCAACACAATCATCCTCGGCCTCCATTATTGAGAGTAACAAATCATGTACATGCTTTTTAAAGGCACTTTAACTTTTTTGAGGAGTTGCCGAAATTTGTCCTGGTATACATAGGAATTCCAGAGTTTAGCTCCAAATCTGGCGAAGGACCTTTGATTTAGGCTCAGACTAGAAGATTTAATATAAAAGTTGCCTGAAGAGGAGCTCCTGGTCTTGTGCTTATGTATTTCATTAACTTTAGTAAAGAGATCACTGATATTAGACGGATCAGACAAACGTGACAATTCACACATTAAAGAAGAAACAGTTTCAACATAGACCATGTTTAAGGGGAGAATACAGAAAAGATAAACGAAGACACGGCACGTGCTCTGGGCTTAGAAAAATGCATTAAACGAAGGATGGGTTTTAGCAGCTTGCCCCCAAGCAGCTAAACCGCATGACATGCAAGGAAATATCGAAGAACGATAGATATTCAAAAGAGTACAGAGGGGAACGAAGTTCCAAAGGCGAGCAATGACTCCAATACATGGCCATTCTTATATGACCATATTTCATTTGTATTTTCTATATAAGAAAGAGTAAGTTTGTTGATTAAAATTTTTTTTCGTAGTAGGAATTATACCTTTTGTTTTACATGATGAAAATTTCGGAGAGGGAAAATTCGAAAAGAGGTGGCCTGGAAACAGTTTGGCAACGAGGCTAAACTCGTAAGAGACTGGAGCCGATATACTCACCCGCAAAAAATGTTAAAAAATGAGTTTACTGGAGTTGGAGGATTTTATAAGAGGCCTACAATTAAAGTGCCTATGAAGCGAAATTTGTTTCTCGCTAATTTTAACCCATTGACTACCGCAGGTTTTTACATTTTTGGAGTGATTTTCCACCTGTAAACGATGAATAGCAATTCGTGACTCTTTATTTGAACTACCAGGGAAAAGTGGTGCTGTCCTAAGCCACTGGAGGCTCAAGGTTTCTGAAAACGTCATTTTGACGTAGCTATTTTTTATCCGTGAAGCGACAACAATGGCCCAAGTTCGGTTTGCTTGCGATTTCTGCTAAATTTACAGCCATTTTTCATCTTTAGCGGCTGCCTGATGAGCATCATTAAGCGTGACGGTAGCTAAGAGTCCACTTTCTCAAAGAATCGAGCAAGGTGATGTACTTTGTTGTTGAATTTGGCTTGTTACTCGACGAACTGGGAATTTGGCCGGTCGAACACTTAGTACCTTTGGGACTCGACTATTGATGAATTTCTCGACCTACCGCCACATATTTTGGAATTTCTGTGTAATGAAGATGACTACGAGCAGGAAATTTTGGCGGTAGCTCGGAGTGGCTGTAGACTTAGTTTATATGTGAAAGAACTGGGGGAAGGAACGGGCGCTGTCAAAAATTCTCGTTAGTTCCCAGCATGCAATGCGCTCAAGATGTTGAAAATGTCGGGAAGGCCCGAATGCACTGGAACAAAAGGCTGTATCTACGCTCGGGAGAAGAATATGAACAAAAAAAGTCATTTCTAAGCTAGAAAAAGGACTGAATTTTGTTATGATGGTTGAATTTTGGTTTTTGGACGATGATTTCCCTAAAAAACATGAAGGCAAAAAGGGGCATTTTTGTTGTTTCTCTTTGACGTTAAAAACGGCCAGTTTCGTTCTTGTCCAAATTCAAAAGGCCATATTTGGTAAAAATCGCTACGTTTCTTGCATTTATTGGATATCCAAATTTAAAGGGCATTCCATTTCGTGCTCACAGCTAACAGTTACGGCAATATTCGTGCGATTGAGTGCCAATGGGTTAAAGTTTAATCCATAAAACTCAACATTCCAAAATTTGAGGTGCTCTTGATTAAAATCGGCGATTATACAAGCGTTTGAAATTGGGCTATTTTGCCTTCAAAAATGGCATTTGAATCGCGCGGCCAAAAAGACACGTGACAATAGCTGTGACGTAATTTTGACGTAATTTTGGGGACAAGTATTCCAACTATTTCACTATAATTCATAAGCGCAAACACATTTTTGTACCCAAAATGACGTCATATCACGACCCAGACCCCTGACCATTTTAAAGGCAAAATAGCCCAACTTCAAATGCTCGTAAAATCAACAATTTAATCACAAGCACCTCAAATTTTGAGATTTGCGTTTTTAGGGGTAAACTTTAAAATTAGCAAGAAACAAATTTCGCTTCATAGGCACTTTAATGAAAAGCTCTGTGTTCTCTTTCCTGATCATGATATGCTGTACACCTAAGCTATCTTTGATTTTCCCTTAAAGCCAAATTTATTGCTTATTCAAACTTAACTTAGGTTTGTTTTAAAAAGGTGCCTTTTTGATCGAAATAATCTCATAAACTAGCCACACTTTCCTCTCAGTGTTCCTTTAAATAGGTCTTCCTTCATGCTTTTCTTAGTCTGCTACGAGGAAACAGCATTGAATTAATTTCCCAGGACCTTATTCAAAAGATAGGAGATAAAGCTTGCAAAAGTAATATTCTTGGCTCCAATAAATATACTTAACATAGTGTTTCTTTTATGTAAATAGTGGCATTTTCCAGAAATGCGAGATGAGCCGAGATCAAGCCATTACAGAGGAAAAATGCATCTTCAAGAGGTTTGTTTTCTTCCCACTACGGTCGCCATATTGTCTTAACGTGTTTTCAGTGGCCAGTTGTATTCCCTATAACAAGTTAGGTACTTGATATATCATGAACATGCTGAATTTCGAAATCTAGAATAGCGGCAACCTCGATGTAATTATCGAAGGAAGTACAGGAACATATTCACATATCCCAAGTCTGACTGATGTAACACCAATTAAATCATTTCAAACTTGGTAAATTGATTTTGCGGGTACATTTCGATCAATATATAATCCTTAAAATTATCGGAGCTAAGAGCATTTAAACAACAATAATAGCCTTCATTTGTCCGCCCACCATGTTGAATATCAAAATATACGCGCCCGCCGTTCAATCCGCTGACCGTCTTAGATTTCTGGCTATGGTTTTTAATTTTTGAATTTTTAAATCGGTGGTGGTAATAAAACTACTTTTGGCCTGGAGTTCAGTTTCCGTTTCTTACTTATAACTGAAAATTTGGACGAAACCCAATGTAAACCGTCCGTAAAAATCGCTCATTAAAATCGATAACGATCGTTCGAAATCAACAAAAATGGATTAAGTGCATCGATTTCTACCAATCGATCACTACAATCCATTCATCGATTGAAAATTCGGTATCAATTTTTAACGATTGGCTTCACTGGGTCTATCAAAGTACGCTATATCTGGGCTCCATCGTTTTCCATTGCTGACTCTACTATCTCACGTAGCGCTGATGTTTCATTAACGGAGTTTAATACTCTCTCTGTGGATGATGTCAGGAAATAAATATCCCGCTCGGCTAAGAAGTCCTCCCGCTTGGACCCCATGCCAATCTTATTTGTTGTGCAGTGCTTAGATGAGCTGCTACCTGTTATTACGATTATTATCAATATGTCTTTAAAAAACGGTCACTTTGCCGACAAATGGAAGGAAGCACTAGTCACCCTCCCTACTAAAGAAACCCGGGACCAATCTTTTGTTTACGAATCTCCGCCCTGTCAGCAATTTAGCCTTTATCTCCAGGCTGACCGAGACTGCCGTTGCGCACCAACTGCAGTCTCATATGTCTTGCCATGGCTTGTACCTAGTCCTCCAATCTGCATATAGACGCCATCACAGTTCTGAGACAGCCTTACTAAATGTCCGCAATAATATCCTTCTTAACATGAACAAACAACACGTTACTCTCCTGGTGCTGTTAGATCTTAGCGCTGCGTTTGATACTGTGAATCATGAAATTCTACTTGAGAGCATGGTCTAAGCTTGGTCTTGGAGGTACATTACTATCATGGTTTCGCTCCTATTTATCTGGTCGGTCGCAGCGGGTAGTTGTTGATCATAAGCTATCTAAGTCATTCCATCTTGACTGTGGCGTTCCGCAAGGGTCCTTTCTTCGCCCGCTGTTATTCAACATCTATTGTAGGAGTTTAATTGAAGTCGTTGAGGTTCACCTACCTGACGTTCGTTCCTATGCAGACGATTCTCAGTTATACCTTTCATTCAGCCCTGGCAACTCTTTGTGTCAAGATGCTGCTGTGAGTGCCATGGAGGCCTGCATTGCCGACATCAAGAATTGGACTCAACAGAATAGTCTTATGTTGAATGACGATAAAAGCGAATTTATTGTGATCGGAACGCGTCAGCAATTAGCTAAAGTCAATGTAATTAGCATACGAGTGGGAAATCATTTGATAACCAAGTCCAGATCTGTTAGGAATCTGGGTACTTGGTTCAATGATACATTCGACATGTCCCAGCACGTGACCAATCTTTGCAGTGCATCAATCTTTCAGTTACACAATATGACACGCATAAGATAGTATTTAACGCAGGAAGCGGCCGCGACATTAGTGCACTCTTTTGTCACATGCAGAATCGATTACTGCAATAGCTTATTGTATGGTCTACCCGATTATCAGTTAGCCAAGCTTCAAAGGGTTCAAAACTCTGCTGCTAGATTAGTTTATAGGGAAGGTAAATTCTGTCAAATCACCCCACTATTGATGAAACTTCATTGGCTTCCCATTACGTATACCTATAGGATCAGGTTCAAAATATCACTTTTAACGTACAAGGCCATAATTGGCTTAGCTCCGTCCTATATAACTGATCTTATTTCCATTAAGACTGGTGCAAATTATTCTTTGCGATCTGGCAACGAATTACTTTTAAATTTTCCTTTACGTAAGTCCTACTCTACACTTGGTGACCGTTCTACACTTGGTGACCGTTCTTCTGTTCCTCACGTTTGGAACTCACTTCCCTCTTTCATTAGGAAAGCCACCACAGTTAATAATTTTAAAAGTCAACTTAAAACCTATTATTTTAAATTAACATGATTATTTTTAGCTCACAGGAATTGTTAATTTTATTGGTACTTTGAATTCATGTATTTTTAAATTTAAAGTTAACTTACAACCTATTTTGATCAATATGTTTTAGCTCATAGAAATTGATAATTTTATTAGTATTTTAATTCATGTAAAGCGCATGCGATCACTCTGTCATGAAGCATGCGCTATATAAGCTTTTAAGTTATTATTATTATTATTATTATTATTATTATTATTGCTGTTGTTGTTGTTGTTATTATGAATCCCTGTTGTGCATGTGAGGCGTTTGGTTAAATTTGTAACCACTGATACAAGAAACGTGGGCTGCAGTTATGTTTATGGTGTGTGTGTGTGTGTGTGTGTGTGT